>PVKS010000113.1:0-178321 GCA_004027875.1 Aplodontia rufa
GAAAAAAATAGAGAGAGAAAAAGAAAAAGTCCCAGTGCTCACCCAAATCAAAATCTTTGTCAATGGAACCTAGTATCACCAAAGTGACAAAGCATCTCAATTTTCCCAGAACAAAAATATTCCCCAGGACATGGGACTTTTCTTGGCAAATCAGAGCAGTTGGTCCCCCTAGTCATTTCCCTCTGTGCAGGCAGCATGACTGAGAACCACTGTTGAATAAATACTTGCAGTGACAGAGAGTTTACAACGCAACGAAATAAGCTACAAATTCCAAAACCTTGGACACACCTATTTCCCTTCAACCAAAACCTAGGCCAAGACAGGAACAGCCAGAAACACTGTAGACCAAAGCTTTAGTAGAAAACCAAAGGAAGAGAAGCAAGGTAAATACAAAAATCCAAGAGCCAATCTGATTTGAAGTTTTGCAGCAAAAATGATATATTACTGGGGGCAAAACGGTATGTAAGTGACATCCCTATATCTTAGCAAAACAGTGCTAGTTCACATAACGCCTAGGAGCGGACAGACAGGAATGGGAAAGAGGGTGGGAAGCAGGACAGGCTTAGATATTAAATGTCATGTCAGACATTAAACGGCACAAGGTCGATACCCACGTCCGAAGATTGTTGGGCCACACACTCACTTTGTCCCTCTTACTCTGACAAGAAAAAATCCTATCTTATTCTTTGACCTCATTGCAGTTGTCAGTGGTAGCAATTGGAAGGTTAATTAAATACGATAAAAGATGTATTTGAGGAGACAGCAGTAAATTAAATTAGGGAGAAACATTCTCACGGTTTTGATTTACTTCACGGGAAGAAGTAAAATATTGGACATCCTCTATTATTTCACTCTTGCCTGGAGGGTAAATGTGAAATAAGCTTTCAGAAAATTCTAAAAAGGCTTCTGTAATCCCAAATGTGGCAGGGACGATGTTTCCATTTCAGAGAATAAAAGATTGTCTTAAAACGTGTAAATGTGCCGCTGCACCCTTGGGAGCCCATTCAAGCACCAACAGGTAGTTTGAGGCCAGTAGATCACACAATTTTGAATCTGGGACTTTGAAGAGACTTGCAAAGGGCAGCAATGATTTTCTTTCTTGTTCTTCATTTTTTTTTTTATTAGATAAGTTGTTTTCAGACTGATCTGCTTGCTGGATGAGTACAGGGATGTTTGTTGTGCTGCTGACATCTACTGAGGGACTGTGAAATAGCATTTCTCAAAGCAGAAGAAATTCAAGTCCCTCCAAGAAAGCTGTCTCTGACACTTCAGGTCCTTTGAGCAAGCACTGGTCAGTGTTCATGGGAGGTCAGGATCCTGGAACGCTCCCCAAGGTAGCTTGTAAGAAGGAATGGGTTGTACCCAGTGGGGCAACAGTGGTTACCAGTCATCGAGCTCTCTGCAAAGGCCGGGAGACCTGCCGGTGCTGCCTGATGGCAGGCACTGAATAACAATTTTCACAGTCAGTGCTCTTAGCAGCCTTCCAGGACTGTATTAGTAACCCTGTTGTACAGGCGTGAAAACTGAAATTCACGAATGTCCTGTGGCTTGTCTGAAGCTACGCAGCCAGTAAACCGCAGATCAGGGATGGGTTGCTGAGCAGCCTGACTCTGTGCCTGTGCCCCTATCTCTGTCTATACTTACTGCCCAAGAGAGGAATATCATAGATCCAAACCAAGCTCCCCCTCAAAAAGTCCAAACCTGGGACATATGTTGGTTCCACTTCATTCCCAAGAGATTCCTACGGATCTATGGAAGAAAATGAGACAGTCACCAAGGAATTTAAACTCCGAAGTGAAATCATTTCCTCCAAATTATTAATTATTTAATGACAAAGATATGCCACTAAAAAAGTGGCCTTTGCACTCTAACCTTTGAGAAGATCTGAGTCAGATGGCAATTATACTTGAATATGAAGGGATTACAGAGGCCAGTTTCCCTTCACCCTCATTTCCTTCTCCCCCATGACGTTTTTAGAAAGTCACGTTCATTTATTTTATCATTAGCCATGTGCATTAACCTTGGCCTTCAGTACAGAGACTGCCTCTGGGTAAAATCATCTGTAAAGAAACTCATTGCTCTGCAGGTGGACCCCAAATAATTGAGCACATCTCTTTCCCACACTTAGAGGCACCTGTTTCCAAACATAAGAAGCCATCAGCCTAAATGCCAAATTGTCTTTGTCTGTCATCCTGTGGGTCTTTGTGTGTGTGTGTGTGTGTGTGTGTGTGTGTGCCGTGACCATTAAAGTAAAAGAGGCCTGGGGTAGAGTTTTGAAAGATTTTACTTCTTTATTACAAATCATGCTATTGGTGGAAGGCGGGGCGAGGTATTCTGTTCATTGATCAGTTCACAGAATGGAGAGGAGCTGGGGGTGAAAATACTTATATCTATAAATTGGAAAGTTTGGTTTTCTGTTAGAAAGTTTGGTTCCAAAAGACTACACAGACTTGAAAGAAAGCAGAGGGCTTGATAAGTAATTATTTTTTTTCAGTTATTGCTTCTAACAAATTATTTTGAACCAATCGTGCATGTACATGGTATAAATTTCAGGACATATTAAAGACTTTACAGTTAAAAGCAATCCCTCTGCTATTCTGGACCTTAGCCATCTGGCTCATCTTTCCCGATACAGTCTTGCCAGATTTTGTCTGTTCAGATATAATCTATACACACACAGTTATTCTTTTTCATTTTTTAATCAGAGTAGCAAACTCTTCAGCCTGCTATATACTTGCTTGTGCACCTGAATGATACATCTTGCAAATCCCCTTGGCAATAAATAGGATTTAAGCAAGTTTGGCAAACCCACCACAACTCCAGGAGTATCCTGTACCATTATAAGCCTTCAGGAACGGCTGCTGAAACGAATGTTCATTCCAGGAATTAAAAGATCTTTTTTCTTTTTCCTTTTGAGGCACCATCAATCTATGTCCAGGAATGCTCTGCAATTTTCCCATCCATAGTTTCTATATTAATTTGCTAGATTGGATGATCATTTTTTCCTATTGTGTGCATTTCTGTTTAATGTTCTTCTGTGAACATGAGAGGAGAGCATCTTGATTGAAGAACTCAGTAGTTGAGTTGAGTTTCAAGTCAATTTTTGTAGGACTTGATAAAGCCCATGGCATTCTCTTGGGATGGAGCAAGGACCATCAGGAAGAGGGAAGCTTTGGGGACTCATTTTGCAAAAAAATCCATACATGACTAGTTACCTGGGTTTTCAATGTTTTGGTCTTAGTTTTTCTCTGATATCTGTGGAATCTATATTAGCAAGCCTTAGTGACATTTTATTAATTTCTATGGAAAAGAAAAATATGTGAAGCCTGTGCAGATGGCATTCAGCACCTCCCATCAGGGAAAGTGAGTCTCTATTCCATCCCCAGTTGATTTGTAGTGGAGACCCTCAGTCCAGGACCCACGAACTAGTCTAGTTTATACTAATTTGCTCTGTGACCTTGGGGAGGCCCTGGAATTTCCAGGACTGAAATGTTGAAATCTTCTTGCCTCAACTTGACCACATTTCTTCATCCCAAATTCTCCCAGAGAAATACCCCACCACTCTAAAATCTCTTTGCCTGTTTCTCATCAGGCCTGGGCAAAAGTCTGTAGAGCAGCTTTCCCTCTGAGACCAGCTCAGCCCAGCCTGTGTGGGAATGAACAGTCTAGGAAAACAGATTTTTAAGACCACTCAGATACAGAAAGAGTTGGAGGCCCTTTGGAAATGCAGTTCAACCCCGCACCACAGAGCCCTTTGATCTCTTCTGGTCCTGGAACACTGAGTGGTGGAGGAAAACCCTGCCACCTGTCCTTTTACCTGCCAATGTCCCTGATGCAGCATCAGCAGCTCCTCTGAATGGGAAGATTTAAAGTGAGCATCGACCCTGCCTAGTGGACCTGAGTGAGATGCACGCCATGTTCCCACGAAACAAAGTGAAATGCTCTTGGGAGGATGTTGAAACACATTGCTTGATCCCAAAGATGTTCCCAAGGATAGCTTGAGACTGGCTCTGTGTTCCATGAAGACCTGTGCAGCTCAGGTTAATATCAACATTTCTTAGAGTCTAATAACAAAATGTACCACACAAAAAAGTTGTCTATCAAAAGTACATGAAACAAAGATTTTGCAAGATTAAGTCCAGATGTCAGAAATCCTGGAGAAAGGATTTACTTTCTGCATACCCGGTGAGATAAAGGAAATGTATCAAACAAATATGGTTTTCACTGGATTTTATCACAAATACTGACTATTAACAAATCAATTAGTACTCAAAGATAGAATCCAAAAAACGGAGGCTTCTTTTAGTTCTTGGCAGGAACCCCTTTTAGCACTAAGCCATAATAGCTCAATAAATAAACAAAGTCACCTTTCATTGTCCTCAAGTGCTGGGGAAGGGCAAAGAGTTCACCTTCTCTCAAGTACCCATTGATTTAAATTATAATTACTCCCCTGGTGACAGCCAAAGGGGTTACTGAGACCCGCCAGCAGGACAGTCCCCAGACAGAAATGTTTCTGTCTCCCTTTAAGGAAGATTCCATTAAGAGGGTGACCCAGGGCTTAGTGATTGGAATGCTCTTTGGGGAGCTGATTACTTTCCCCACAACCCTTAAGAAGCAAAGGAGCTTGAGGAGGAAGGATCTTTGCAGATGCCAAACAAATACTGGGTGGCGAAGAGCAGGCCACAGCCGAGTTTCCCACAGAAAAGCTCCTCTTCCACTGAGAGAACTTTCCAGACTGCTCCACCACACCCCGAAACCAGACCCTTCCGTGGAGGAGCCCTATGTTTCAAATTTCCTGGCTATTGTCAATTTGTCTAGCAAGCTCCACATTATCTACACTTACGAGACTTTTAATTTCCTTTCTTAATAACAAAAATCTGCCCGAGGTAGTTATAAAATATATATTAATTTACCTCTGGGACTAAGGCAGAGGGCAGCCTGAAAGGACCGTGGGTTAGGGAAGAAGGAAGGGATGAGAACTTCTGGTTTTCTTTTGCTGGAACGTCTTCAGCCCCCTGGGTCCCCTCCTCCCTTGCTCTGGCTGATCTCAGGAACGGCTGTCAGGCCCAGAGCGTGAGGCTCACCTGAGTGCCCCAAGCCACTTCACAGGTGTTGAGGCTGACCTAATGTCGAGGTCATCTGTTCTTGGGAGAAAAATTCCAGGAGGTTTGCTGGCAGGCGGGGTTGGTCCAGGACACCAGCTCCCAAGCAAACCGTGGCCCCTAAGTGAATCCGCCTGCCCTGTGTTTTTGGAAAGGATGTTTTATTGGAATCTGGCCCCGCGATGGCTGTAACTGCGTCTGCTTACAAAGGCAGAGCCCAGTGGCTGAGCACTGAGTCATAGGCATACAACCTATAACACCTAAAATGCCTACTATTTGACCCTAAGGACAATACTTGCTGACCGTTGGTCAAAGAGAGTACAAGTGACATTTAGAGGGTTGTTCCCATAATCCAAAGCCATAACTTCCAGTTAAATGCTACCAGTTTTAACCTTCCAGAGAGGTCTTTCCCAGTTTGAAGTAACATCACTTTATTTAGAGAGAAAGGCCATCAAGAAATATATTTAAGGGGCTCTATTCTATCTATACCCCAATCCCAGATGAAAGGGAGAGGGCACCAGGAGGGCTCCACTCAAGGAGGTTAAAGGAACTGAGGTGGGTAGGAAAGATGAGAAGAGCAACAGAACCAGAAAAATGACCAACGTGTTGCAGGCAAGAGGGTCATCACTGGAGAGAAGCTGAATGCCCCAAGCCACTCCATCCATTCTCGGGAGAAAAATTCCAGGAAGCTTGCTGGCAGGCGGGGTCGGTCTCCTCTGTGAGGAGGCCTCAGAGAAACCGAAAGCCCCTCTACTTGGAAGCACTACAACAGTAGTGCCACTACTCAGGTCTTGCCTGTATTAACGTATTATGTCCTGGCATCTCTATACGGATAGGTATCATTATTATTATCCCCATTTTATTGATGAGGAAACTGAGGCCCAAAGAGATTAAGTATCTTACCAAAGATCACAAAGCAGTTAAGTAACAGAGCTACTTGCACGGTGAGCCTGATCCCACAGACCATGTACCAACCGCAGCACTGAAAGGAAACTGCAGAGACAGGGTGGGGCACCATGTGGACTTTTTCTAGAGTAGTATTTTGGGGAAAGCCGCTGGTAATGGACTCTCACCCAATCAGATAGAGGAGAGTTGCAGCCATCTACTTATGAGTGGTAGGGATTGAAGCAAGATGGCGCCAACGGGGGAAGGGAGGAAAGCTAAGGCCAGCCCAGAGGGAGATCTCCCCAGGAAAGGCGGTTGAAGCTGCCAAGCATGGCGCCCTGCACACCTCTCTCAATCTTGTGCTGGCCTTGCACATTTCTCTCTCTCTCCCCCTGCTTTAGAGAGAGTGCCTCAGGGTCTCCCAGGGACTTTAACTCATCTCCCTACCTGAGCCCAAATTTGCTGTTCAAAACACAGCAGGTGTTCAATAGACTCTGTAACCACTCCAAAGACCCTAGCCAGAACTCTGGACAGCCTGGCAGGAGCCTGCTTGAAAGGACCCCCAAAGGGGTTGGGGATTTAACTCAGTGGCAGAGTGCTTGCCTAGCGCGCGCAAGGCCCCAAGTTCGGTCCTCAGCCCTGAAAAAAAAAAAAAAGAAAGGACCCCAAGATGAAGAAGCCATCTAGAGGGTGTGAAGGGCTAGAGCACGCCCGGGCATGGGAGCTCTAGGATACATGAGTGGAGAAGTCCTGTCAGCGGTTGGAACTGCAGTCTGGGTCACAGGAAAGGGTCATGGCCGAGGAGGTCATCTGCAAAGAAGTGCTAATGAAACCATGAGAATAGATGAGCTCGTAGAGAGGGAAATGGCAGAGAGAAGGGGCAGAAGCTGAAAGAAGGCCATTGTTGGAGAGCAGGAGAAAGGAGGGGAGCCTGTGCAGGAGGGAGCGGCTCAGGAGGTAAGAGGAGAAGAGCGGGGGCAGAGTACGGAGAGGCCCTTCTTCGGGAGCTGACAGACACACTTATCAACTGGTACAGGAACTCTCACAGCCAGCAGGGCCCCACCACTCACCCCGGGATCTTTCTGCAGAAAATTATCCCTTATGAGATAACAAAAAGAAAGATAAAGATGAACTTGGGCAACCTAGGTGGACGTTCAGGGGGCTAAAGCAAGGTCCCCCTTGCCCAAAGATGCCAACAGCATCTCCACTGAATCTGGTTTCCTGTAGCTTGTGTTTTGGTTCCAGTTATAAAAGGTCATTTCTCCCAAGAAGGTCATCAACAGTGGGTTACACTTGAAAGTAAACAAAGTCCCTCACACAGGCCTTGTGTTCAACGACAACGGGCAGGCCACTGGGGCTCACGAAGGCACAATAGAATGAGGTAGGATGAGCAAGAAAGGTGGCACATTTTGTGATTTTGCCATAGGAGAAATCATGCCATGGGTTGCCAGGTCAACCACCAATGACGAAACTCAAGCAAGTGTGTGGTAGTAACTCGCATGCCAGACCAGCAGCTTCTGTGCGGCCTACCTTTTCTAACTTGTCCTCCAAACGGGAAGACAGACTCTGAGCCAGGGGAAGACTGTGCCTCTTTCATGTGTAATGTTCAGTTCTAGGAATCACAGGATGGGGGAGAACTGGACAAGAGCTAGCATAGCTGACCTTTCCAATAGGACATGACACCTGCATAGACCAATCTAAGTGTTGCAGGAGCCCAGGAGACAGGGTGACAAGCTCCTGCAGCACAGGAGCCATTGGAGCCACGCCTTGGAAGGTGCACAGATCTTTGGTGGAAGTGGGTCAAAGGCCTCCTCCCAAAGGGCAGCACTTGGAGAGGGGTCTGGGAGAAAGGGGAAGGCGACAGGAGATAGGTGGCTGACTGCAAGAGACTGCCTGGTTCCTTATTGAAGACAGCCTCAAATGTCAGACAAAGAGATAAGGCTTGGGATGGTTTAGAAGCTGAACACAGAAATGTCCTGCCTCCAGCCAGGAAAGAAGGGCCTGTGCCCCTCTGCAGAAGCTACGTGGAGCAAGAGAGAGAATACGAAACACTTCAGATTCCAGCTCCATTGCTGACAAACACTGACCCGTGGCATTGCGTAGCCTTGGTAAGCCTCCGTTTCCTCATCCGTAAAGTCAGGGTAATTGTAGCACCCATTCAAGGCTGACTTAGAAGACAAAGTGAGATAGTGCATATTGAGTGCGTAGCACAGTGCTTCTCCCACTGAAAGTTCGCTGTCATCTGAATTACTAAATGACTGTCTATAGGAACATTAGGGGAATGGAGTTCCCCTAGGAACTGTTTCCATTTTCCCCAGATCTGAAGACGTCAGAATCTGCAAACAAAACAAGTTCTCTGCTTTTTGTGCCACAGTAGCAGGAACCAGGCTTAATTAAGTGGGTCAATGAGCTCAAGAACATAGCCAAAGAAAGTAGTGGGAACCTATGACAGAGAGGGGTCAGGAGAGAGCCTGGAGAAATGGCCCAAATTCCAGGTTAGGCTCAGGCTGGGGGAAGCAGTAAGGAAGAGGCGGTACACAGAGCCAACAAAATAGGAAAAAAATGAAAACCCCAAAGAAAAACTCCACTGGAGAATTGCCAGGCAGTGACTTGCCTACTACTCTCTCCCCAGCCAAACAGATGCTCTGTGAGGGCAGGGCCAGCTCTCTCCAGCTCCCCGCTGTATCCCCAGGCTCTGCACCCAGCAAAAGCTGCAGGAACGTGTGTGAGACCTCTTTAATGTATCTCTTCACCATCCGGAGGCCTTTAAACTTCTGATGCTAAGGGTGACCAATGCCACCTTCACTTTCACAGTCTGGCCTCGGGAGGCCTCCTACAGTGGCATCAGGTCAAGGTCCCAGGGTGGAAACGCAGAGGAAAATGTGGAGGCACTACTGCACATGCTCACATCCTCCTGCGTCATCAGTCACCATGGTTGGAAGAACCAACCCTGCACCCCAGCAGGTACCGAGCACTGTAATGAGTGCTTTGTGAGCATCATGTTATTTCTTTTTTTAAGAGAGAGAATGAATCAATTTTATTTATTTTTTCATCTAGCCTTTGTTTCTTGGACACATAGTTGTGTGTGTGTTGCAGGGGTCTGAACACGGGTTCTTGTGCGTGCCAGGCAAGCACTCCAACTGCTGAGCCACTGCTCCACCCCCAGCATCATGTTATTTGATCTGCACAAAACCAGTTTTAAAGATAAGGACATGGAGGTACAGAAAAGGCTGAGTAACTCACCCAAAAACTTGCATCCAACAAATAACTAATGGAGGTCTTTGTGGGGAGGAGAGCCTGGACCTTGGGAAGCAGGTCAGTGAGTCCTGGTGGGCAGGGCCTGGGCAGTGGCCTTCAGTGCTACTTTGCTCTAAGCTAGGAAAATGGGGACATGACAAACAGTGACTTGAAGGCCTCCCTGCTCCCCAGACTTTTGCTCGGCACCTGCTCTGGAGGTTAGTGCAGCTAGGAGCGGGCGCAGGGTTGGGACGGGGGAGACGTGGGCATCAAATGCAGAATCTTGCAATTCCACCTGGTTCCACTTTGGGTTTTGTTTTGTTTTGTTTGCGTTGGAGACACTCAGGGCTAACAATTGCAATGCTAAACACCCAAGGACAATTTCCAAAGTTTACATAACTATTTTTGGCCTTCAAGAACTGAGCTTTAGAGTGCAGGAGCGGTGGCTCAGTGGTTACAGCGCTTGCCCAGCATGTACAAGTTCATGAGTTCAAACCCCAGTACCACGTGCACAACGAAGTCTCACGGCAATGAAAGTCCCATGAAAAACTAAATAAAAATTGTTTCTCTCTTTCTTTTTCTGTCTTTCTCCCTGTTCCTCTCTCTTTAAAAAACAAAAACAAAAACAAAAAAAAACAGTAAAAAATAAAGATGGGACTTAAATTATATTCCCTCCATAGAGAAACCGGGAGAAAACTGGCCACAGAAGATAAAAGTTCACCATTTTCAAACTCCAGTCCTATACTTTTCTAACCTGTGTGTTTCCTTCTTTTCCCTTCAGCTGTGTGGAAGGGAACTTATGTAAGAGACCTAGAAGGAAACCAGTGTGAGAATCTGTTGACTAAAATTATCTATTCTGTCCCTACTCCTTGTGAATATGGGAGTATCATGATTGGAGTGTTAAATCCAGGGGAAAATCAGCCAGCACTGCAGCAAGTCTCCAGTGAAGACGGTTTCTGAAACTTCCTATGGAAAAAAAATGTCCACATGTGGAAAAGAAGAAGGCTCTTGTATCCATCAACAGAACGATTTTCCCCTCTTGAGTCAGGTGGATATTTTCGTTTTCAACTTTGCCATCAAGCACCCACCGAGTCAGCTCCTGGAATGCATTTGGCATTTGCTTCTGCTGGTCACATCCCCCCTCATGCCCCGCCTCCCTGCACTGGTGTTATCGGAAATGACATCAATGCAGAGGTCAACGTACATATGCTTTCAATATGTCATCAATCCGTGTTACATTTGGGGAGCATTTAGAAACAACAACAAAATTGGAATCTTAAATTTTGGAGAAAATTAAACTACAGAAACATGGCAAGTCAGGGCTCACTAAGCCACACACTCCAATCATCCACAAACTGACCTTCAGAGCAGAGCTTGGAGGTTTGCAGGTCCAGAAGAGGAGTGGAGGACACTAATGTGAGCATTTCTCACTCTTACACAAGGAGAAGACAGAAGAATTACAGACACAGAAATCTCTGCCACGAAAGGCCTGAGGCTCCTTCCCACCACTGCAATGCTTACAGAATTGGACAATTTTCTCCCCCACAGGACTTGATACTAGAAAAAGGAGGATCTAAAGGAGTAAGAAACTTTTCAACTTACACTTGCTTAGAGGTTCCTCCAAAGACAGAAGTGGAGAGACTCTTGGATTGTTTTAATATTTTAAAATACCTGAAGAAATTGTACATAAATTTATTTTCTTTGTTTGGGTTGAAATTATAGCATTTCTATGAGTGAACTTGGATTATCACAGGCTAATGGAGGAAGTTGGTAATTAATACATCTTTGAGATAATAACAAAACTAATTGCTCCCAAGCAAATGAAGTTGGTTCCCAAAGAAAATCGTCTAAATTTATGGACTCTTGGAGGGGAAAATGAGTAACAGAGCCATTACTGGTGAGAAGGGCAGGGACGCTTGGCGGGCCAGCACTAACACAAACAGGCCCAGCCCTCTATGAGGAGCAAACAGGGCTTTCCACTCCTCCTTTTACACTAACTTTTTCAGTGACATTCAAATACCTTTTATGTTCCTAAACCTTGTCCAAAGGTTGTGCATAACACGGCTTGTTATTTTGCAGTCTGGATGCTGGAGAGAACCAGAGAAGTAGATTTGGAAGTAAAAGATATTTAATTGAATTGGCTTTTGTTTTGACAGATGTTTTATACAGTACTTTGTCTGTTAAGAACAAGATGTTCCAATAAATATTGGATAAGTGGGAGAGAAAATTTACTACCAGGCCATAAATCAATTGGCAAGAGGTCGTAAACTGCAAGATTGGTACTCCAAGCATTTATTAGATTATCAGAATGTAAGATTGATCTGTAGTTTTATCCACCTTCCCTTATCCATCATTTTTATGGGACATGAAAAAGAGTTACAATGGATAAATTACATTTTAAAAAATTAAAATACAGCTTTTAGACAAAGCAGTATGGCAAGATATGGAACTAAGCGATAAACCAAGAAAGATATCCAAAATAGAGCTATTTTTGTTGCTTCATAGGAGATAATTGCAAGTGTAATAGGAAGTCAAATACTGATATAGAGAGATCATGGAAGTCTTAAAACACTGAGGGTTCCTAGAGCTGGCTTCATCTGTCCCCCACTGTCTTACAAGCACAGCCACAAGGTTCAGGACTTCCACAACTCCATGGTCCGTCAATGACATCAATAACTCTCATTCCACCAATGATAATGCCAAAGCATTTGTGATTTCTTTTTCTTTTTGAAGAGAAAATATTTTTATTAACAGAGAGGTTTATAATTTTAACTTAAGATACTTACACACCATAAACTCCTTGGGGAGAATTCAGTCTCATTTTTGTTATTTTTCCTGTGACAATAATATTTGTCTACTGACTTCCGAAAGTTTTGGAGACTCTTCGGTGTACCTGGAATATGTGTTTCACACAACTGCTGTCATCCATTGGCAAAGTGCTGGTGGCCCAAGGGACCAAGGGAACAGACTCCTGCATCCACATGCTGCAGATGAGGCAAGGGTGATAAAAACCAAGCACTCCAAGCTTGTGAGAACACCCTCATGCTAGGATGAGCCGGGCCAGTTTTCTTTTGGGCCAAGGAGTAGTTGCAGAATCCCAAGAGGCAGGACCAGGCTAGGGTGAGGTGAGCTAGATACCAGATATTTCAGCTTAAGAAGACACTCATTCTCAAGGTGACCAGATCTATTGAAGAGAAGATTTACCAAAACAAGGGATGGCCAGGAAGACTAAGGGAAGGGGTGAATGAGGACAAAAAGTCTCTCCAACCTGTTCCTAAGAGCCCTCATGCAATGCCAAGAGGAGCCTGGGGACACAGAGGGCCTGCAGACAGACTGCTTCCAGATGAGGGTTATGCTAACCCTGCAAACTGGGGCTCCAAATATCTAGATAAAATATAGGACATATTTAAATTTGTATTTCAAAGGAGCAGCAAATTATTTTTAGTAAAAGTATACCACAAATATTACATGGGACTTGATGCTAGAAAAGTTGTTATTTATCTGAAATTTAAATTTAACTAAATGCCCTGTTTTTTTATTTGTTCTTTCTGGCAACTGTATCTGAATAGAACCAGTAAGAGTGAACAGGGGCAGAAGGGTGGAGAGCTATTGAGGAAAGATTCAGACTGTCACATTACAGAATCATCCTCTGATCTAAAAGGAAAGCAATAAAAAGAATCCTGAGCGCCAGGGCAATCTGGAGCCAAGGAGCCACAGCGCCAGAGCAGTGGCTCTCTATCCTGGATGCAAATCGACCACCCCGGGGGGCTGCTAAAACTTGCCAGTTCCTAGAGCCCATCTCATAGATTCTCATTGAATTGGTTTCAGTGTGGCTTGGGTGTTAGTATTTCTGAAAGCTCCCTGGGTGGTTCTAAAGTCAGCCAGAGTTAAGAACCACTGTGTGGATGACCCCAAAGTCCAGTCCTCCAAGGCAGAGTGTCAGACAGATCTTGGTTTAAAATCCAACTCTATTGCTTCCTAAACTGCGCTTCCTTCATAGGGACACTAATTGTTCCTACAAAGTAAGGTCATTGTACACACTGCTTGAGACTTCCAGTTAAACACTGCAGATTGAGAGTGTGCACCTAAACCCAGTCCATCCTGAATTCCTACGGAAATGATAGTAGAAGGATAAATATTGTACCCAGCCACGCACTGCATTGGGGAAAGCTGATATGTAACTGCCTGCAAGGGGAGGAGGCAAGAACAACCGAGTCAATGTTCACCACTGAAGCCTGCAAGATTCAGAATGGAGACAGTGGGATTCTCTACAAGTCAGCCTGAAAAGTGGGCTGAAAGCTGGAGGATTCACTGATGGTGCGCAGAGCGAGTGGTGAGACCCCTGCATCCAGTGGAAGCCCCTGTGGAAAGGGAGGCTTGAGGGGGCAGACTCAAGGACATTCACTAGACACTCAAGGACACTGGAGGATACACAGGGAAGCCAGGCAAACGATTAAAAATGAGGTGGAAGGAAGTACTACAGGTTGAATGGGGGGTCTCAGCACTGTCTTCTGAATGCTGGCAGCCAGGGGCACACCCCAAAATCAGGAGACTTCCTGAAGAAACTGAAAGGGTAGATGCTAACATTCTGGGACCTCCTCAAAACAAATGAGGTGCCCCTTCACCCTAGGCCCACTCACAAGACCTCCTCAGCTTTTGAGTAACTCACTTTTACTCAACTTTTGAGTAAAAGCAAGGATAGAGACTAGAAGGGAGCCTCCAACATGGTAGAGACCAAAAGCAAACAGGACGGAGAGAGCACTTGAAATAGATGATTCAAAAAGAAAACAAAAAACCCTAATGAATATGAGTAAAGTCATTACAGTAATTACCCAGGAGATCCAACACCTGACTAAACAAAGGTCCAGCATGAGAAGACACAAACTAGAGAGGAATAAATTATTACATAACTAATTTAAGACCCCAGCACCACGTACACACGAAGTCTCAGAGCAACAAAACCCACATGAAAAACTAAATAAAAGTGATTTTCTCTCTCTCTTCTTTTTCTCTCTCTTCCTCTCTCTTAAAAATAAAAAAAAAAGAAAGAAAGAAAACAAAACAAAAAACATCCCAGAAACCAACATGTGCTACTCTTAGACGGAGCAAACAGGGAGTACCATAAGACTCCCCGCTCCGCCACAAATTGTTGGAGGAAGGGGCAAAGCACATCACCATGGTCTTCTATAACGACCCTAAATGTTGAGCTGTTGAGAAAAGAAAAGAGAAAGAGTCACATACAAAGGATTTGGATTTCTCCGTGGCTAGAAGATAAGAGACAACAGAATCTCAAATGCCTTCCAAATCCTAAAGCGAAATGATTACCTATGGAGATTTTTACACCCAGCCAAACAACAAATCAAGAGTAAGGTAGGGGCTGGAGCGGTGTGGCTCAGCAGTTACAGTGCTTGCCTGGCATGCACGAGTATGTGCGTTTGAATCCCAGCACCACATACACAATGAAGTGTCAGAACAATGAGAATCACATGAGAAGCTAAATAAAATTTGATTCTCTCTCTCTCTCTCTCTCTCACTGTCCCTCCCTCTCTCTCTCTTTAAAATAAGGTAGAAGACCACCATATACTCAAGGCATCTATGAAGTTGCCTCGTTACTGCTTCCCTATTTGATGGAAGATGTGTTTCATCAAGCCTTGAGAGGAAACCAAGAAAGACAAAGATGTGGGATCCAGAAATTCAGGTCATACACAGGACTGAAGCAGAGAGAATTCCCAGGGTGAATGTGAAGGAAGTCTCAGAGGGTATGGCAGACCAAGAGACAGGGGACTCTAGAAGAGATGGCCCCAAGAAAAAGAGAACCTAGTGAGAGTTTGTTTGGCTTATATGGAGAGGAGCTTTAGGCTTCTGTGAGAAAGTCTGAGCTTTAATTTTCTAGGCATGTAGAAAATTAAGCAAATAAATGAAGTGATTATGGATTCCAAAGCAAACCCAAGACATATAAGGAAGGAAATGTAGTCTTGTGATACTTTGAAAATATTGTCAATAGAAAATTTGTTCATGGTCATTATGATGTAAATACTGAATATTTAATCAAAAGCTGAATGGACAAGGGACAATAGGAGCTAAATCACATTCTTCAGTCAATAGATAATGTCTATTTTAAAAATAGAACAATAACACTGTTAGCATATTATTTAGCAATCTGGAGAAAAATAACTGAAAAACAACTGAAGTAGTTCCCCTAAGGATGGGATAGGGTTGAGGAAAGGATAGCTGTTTTTCATTATAAACCTTCTGGTTCTATTTGACTTCTTATATTATACACAAGTATTTCAATAATGTAGGTCCTGTACAGTGGTTTGTCTTTACTAAGAGCTCAGTGAGTATTGGCTACTATTATAGGTTGAGAATCCTTTATCCCAAATGTTTGAGATCAGGAGTATTTCAAATTTTGGACTTTTTGGAGAGATTTTTAAATATTTGCATATATATAATGAGGTAACCATGAATATGACCCGAGTCTAAATATCAAATTCATCTGTACTTCATATACACATACACTGAAGGTATTTCATACACTATTTTTAATAATTTTGCGTAGAAAATAGTTTTGTGGTGTGGAATTTTCCAGTGCTCAAAAAGTTTCAGATTTGGAACATTTCAGAGTTTGGATTTTTGGATTAGGGAATCTCAACCTGTATCACATCCTGGATTTAAAACTGAATGAATGGAGATATGGTGGTTTGCCTAAAGCCTTTTACTCCCCAAATTGTCAGAAGCAGAACAAGGCCCTCTTTATTCAAAACATTTTAGAAGGGCACCTTCCTGAGACCCTGGAGATGAGGCAGACCCCGTTTGTGAGTTTGTAGTCTGGCAGGGGGCCCTCGAGGAGGAGCAAATGTATACATAACAGTTTCACCAACTACACCTGGCCAGCAGCAGGTCCTAGCTAACAGTTCAGTTTCTGACCAAGATGCCCCTCTCACCTTATACTCTCAATGCCAGAGTGGGTCATAAATATTGCTAACATTTTTTTTAAAGAGAGAGGGACAGTGAGAGAGAGAGAGAGAGAGAGAGAGAGAAAATCAATTTTATTTAGTTTTTCATGTGACTTTAGTTGCTCCAACACTTCATTGTGTACGTGGTGCTGGGGTTCGAATCTGCATCCTCACGCATGCCAGGCAAGTGCTGTAACCACCCAAGCCACCACTGCAGCCCAATATTGCTACCTTCTAATGCAATTAGTGTGTCGCTTCACTGGAGATAATATATGCAATTCAACATGTTTCCCTTTTTATTTTCATCTTCTAGGGAGGAAACTTGTATTCATGTTATAAAACTTATAACAACAATCACCAGGACTATTCAATGTGTTGTGGTCGTTACTGAATAGCTATTTTTACTTCTGTCAAGTTTTACATAAAGTCTGGTTCTCTTGAAGCACCACCATCCCACGGTCCTTCTGGTGCCTTCCTGACAAATTGATGGCCAAACTACTCCAAAACAATCAGAGTTTGGTAACAAGAAAGAAGTAGTTCTTCCTCTTTTTACTACTGCTGATGTCCCTGGCAGGGGCTGGTCCTGCTCAACAAGTTCATGGGACTGCAGCGCTGAGGGTTGTAAAAGGGTCTTTCCTGAAAATAAAATAAAAAAATCAAGCTCAGCTGGACTCTGATTTAATAGTATCTGGCAAGCTAACTATATTATTTTTGAACACACAGACATAAATTTGATATGAATAATAAAACTGAAGTATAACATGGACAAAGGAAATATAAAATTCACCTAATCTTCAAAAGAAATTCTATACTTGAATAATTAACTATGCTCTATTTATAAAACTAGAATAATTGAAAACAGGATTTTCGGTTGATTCATATAGTCCCTGAAATATTTATTATTGCAAGTCAAAAAGATCTGTCTGGGGTTTGTCACTGAAAATGTCTAAACTCAGTGTCCAGATGTTTATTTAAGTTGCTCCCACAGAGTTCTAATGTCAATACCAGGGGTTATCAGAGAGCATCGCTGTGTATCTTCCTTGACTAATATTCTTATTTCTGCTGCATCTTTGATGTTTTTGTTCATTAAAATTCCTGGCCCATATCCACAGAAATCTGCTGGGCTTGCATAAAAAATTAGTCTGCAGATTTGACATATGACAATGCCCTACGCCTCCACAAAGATCATATTTATTAGCAGCTATCACTTAGGCATTACAATCAGCAGCACAGAGTCGTTTAAGAGAATAAAAAAGATTACAGAATCCAGATTTTGGAATGCCTAACTTGCAGATTCTGACTTCCTGCTTAATCTTTTTTTCCAGTGTTACGTAAAGCAAAGTTAGAAGAGGCCATGGAATTTCTCACAGTGAGCCCACGTGCGTTGTCCTTCCTCCCTCCGCTCACATACCCTGTCTTCTTTTACAAACCTTCAGTAAAGCAGCTTTAAAATAAAGGAAACCAGGCTCTCTGTCAAAACTCACTTCCTAAAGTTTGTACAGAAAAAGACACCTGGGAGAATGCTTTAAAGATGTATTATATGATGTCCTTTTCTTTTCTGTGAAAGTGGCAAAAGACGAAATGAGTATATTTTGGAGGTGACCAGATGGGGATTTTTCCAAACCAGCTGCACAAAAGAAACATGTGCCAAAGTTCCTTCCCCAGAACTAACTGAATTTTACTCAAATTGTTAATGCACCTAGAACCCAAAGATAGAGGAAATTTGCATGAACATTCAAGAGCCCTGTGCCCCGAAAGCTGGTCCATTCTTCCAAGGCAGGATCGGATAGGGAATTAAGACCAGCTGGAGGTAAGCACTGTTCATTCTCTGCTGTTCACCATGTTCATTAAAAAGAATGAAATCTGATTTGAACTCCAATATGAAGTGGAGCAAAGGATTGGCACCAAGGTGAAGAAACACTAATGATAAAAACGGTGCCCTCTGGAAGGAAGGAAGGAAGTCACTCCCAGGAACTGTGGACAGATTAATTAGAAGGTGTCACATACAGGAAAATCCCCAGCTACACCGTTGATTTGATTAAACCATAAGATTATAAACTCATGCAATACAGCCTCAACTTCCTAACGCGAAGTAGTCGCTCAAGAACTGTTTATTGGCTTTTCAGTGAACATCTAATCTACCATTTCTATATTAAAATTGGATCTCCAGGCAAATACATTTGGGAAATGCTGGGTTTAGTTAAATGGCTCTTTACCGCAGGACTTCTCAAAAACCTCCAGCATGTAAAAGGCAAGCTTGAATTTCCATGGGTGAAGGGGTAAAGGAAGCTAGAGATGATGCTGTAGGATGTAAAAACTCATTTTACCACCAAATTTCATTTTTCCCAGGATTTCTGTGTTAAGAGACATATTTTAGGACATGTGGACCAGGTCCAAGTCCTTCGTTTTAGAAAATGGACAATTCACATCTCAAGAAGTAAAGTGGCTTGGCCAAGTGCTTGGTTTCTTAATAGCAAAGCAGAGTCCCCCCAGCCTCCCACCCTCCTGTGCCCTCCCCTCCATCGCCACTCATCTTGATTCCTAGCCCAGGAGCACGGGACTCTTCCTTGGACCACTTTTTTTTTTTTTAAGAGAAGGACAGAGAGAGAGAGAATCAAATTTTATTGAGTTTTTCACATGGCTTTCATTGCTCTGACACTTAGTTGTGTACGTGGGTGCTGGGGTTTGAACCTGTGAACCAGCACATGCCAGGCAAGCACCGAAGCCACCAAGCCACCGCTCCAGCCCCTCCTTGGACTACTTTTGCTGCTCTCTTGCTAACAGACATTTTTACTTCAAGTTGAGCCCAAAAGATAAACCCCACCCTTGAGGTGATACATTACCGGGTGATAGGCCATAATTGGATCTCCAGGCCAGTATGTGGTCTCTTTTGAATATGGAAGAAAGTAAAGATCCGTTAACATTTAACCTACTTCCTGGTATGTAATAGGTGTTAGCGAGCACCAGTGGAATGGATGAGCGAAGATAGAACAAACTAACAGGCCTGTGTCTTTCTCTAAACAACATCTCAGCTTTTTGAAGAAAAGAATGACTAACCGCCGCCCTGCTGCCTACCAGCTTCAGAATACATAAAAAGAAAATGATTTCAGTTTCCCACCAAAATCCAGGTGGAGACAAAGCCTGGGCTGAGGACACTGGATAGGGTGATGGCCAACTAGCCTCAAAGGATGGCTTTTACCTTGTTGTTTCCACAGAATTCCAAAAAAGAATCAGAAACATGGTCAGAAACACTGTGGTCGGTAATCAATTATGTGAATGTTATATTTTTAGATATAGAATTTAGTAACAGGGATATGTATCCAAAGCCATATGTTACCTTGTTGGAAGCTTAACTTTGCCTGAAGATGGTTAAAGACCTTTCCAAGAAGGAACATTAGATCTGTAATTCAGGTCTAGCCCTCTAGTGGTGAGAGTCCACAGTATGGTCTTGAAATGTCTTCTGGGTGGAAAGGTTTGCTTATAGAAATTTCTGGATGGCTACTGTCCCTTTCTAGTTCTAGACTGTGTCAATGTGTTTTTTACCTCAGATTTTTGATAGGATGAAAAAATTCCTTTTAACATTAATAACTTGCATAATGCTTCTGTATGCTTCTGGAAAGAAATGCATGACTCAAATCTGAAAAGTTCTTTAGTTTGGATTCTGGATGTGCCTAAGATGTGGCTAAGAGCATTTGAGCAATCTGTGTATCAGCAATGCTGTTCTCAATTACTACGAAATTTCCTTTCTTTTTAAGAATCAATATGATGCAAATGAGCAGTAACATACAGACACACACATACACACATATACACACATACACACACCCTGAACTCAGCCCAGGTGTGTGTCCTGGGATCCAGAGAGGGGGTGGTTCCAAGAGAAGGAATGTGGCAGGACCTCCTGATGAGAAAACCCATCTGGGACTTGAGAAATCTGGATTCAATTCTTGGCTCCATCTCCAGCTCACTGCATAATTAAGGGGCAAATCAACTAATCTCTCTGTCCTTCACTTTGTCCTCTGAAACGATAGTATCTGGCCTCTCCCTATTTCTCAGGAATGCCATGTCAGCAGATGCTGGAACGTGGAGCCTCCAAGGCCAATTAGCTGTAGGCAGCAGGGAGCTGTGCCCAGCCCCAGCTGCCCTTCTGCCCCAGCCTGTCTCACAAATTAATGTCTTTGGTCTCACAGAGTCTGCTGGAAAGAGTGTGAATGAATTTCAGACAAAAGCTCTTCCCTTTAGATGATGAGGCAAAATAAAATTTCTTTTGTGAATAAAAAAATTTGTTTCAATGCATAAAAATATTATCAGTGTCATGAAAATAAAGGCACAATTAGGCACACTCAGGGAGGGGACCTATTACAGAAGAAGAAAATCTGGGTTCTGTCCTGGTTCCAGCGGCTGGGTGACCTTGGACATATCCCCTCAAATAGCAACTACTGTTTACTGAGGACCACAGTATGCTGGGCAACAGTGGAATGTGAATGAACTCATGCGCTAGCACACCTCACATGCATACAGTAATGGGCCTTATTATTATTCCCATGATGCAGATGGGAAAACTGAGGGCAGAGCGTGAGAGCTGCCCTGCCTGACCAGGCCTCTCCAGGAAGGACGACTGTATTCTCCCAGCCGTGGGAATGCTGCCAGACAAGGGCCTTGGGCTGTCAGCCCTCCTTGGGGATTGCTTCAGCTAAACTGGCTCACCAAGGTCATGCTTCCTTCCAGGGGCAGGCCACACCCAGCGATTGAAAACGCATAGTAAACAGGCCTGGCTTCCCGCATGACCTTCCTGGGGCTGCCATAACAAATTACCATATGCCAGCTTAAAATAACAGCAATTTATTCCCTTGTTGTTGTGGGTGCTGGAAGCCTGAAATCAAGATGTCACTAGGTTGACTCCTTCTGGAGGCTATGAGGGAGAGTTGGTTCCAAGCCTCTGGACTTGGTCCGGATGGCTGCAGGCGGGCCTTGGAGTTCCTGGGCTCACAGATGGAACCTCTTGTCTCTGCTTCTGTCCTCACTGCGCCTCCTCCCTGCAAGTCTCCCTCCCCATTCTCCTATAAGGAACTGGTCATTGAGTTTAAGGTTACTCTAAATGCAGTGTAAATCCTATTTTGAAATCCTTCATTTAATTCCATTTGCAAAGACCCTATTTCCAAATAAGTTTGCATTCACAGGTACCAAGGAGTTGGACTAGGTCATATTTTGGCGGGCGGCGGGCATTACATTTGAATGCTTTGCACATCCCACAGGGAACCTGCTCTGAAGAGCACCCTGTAAGGTCACCGGTGGCCTCTGAGGACAAATATCACAGCCCAGTATCTCCCTCAGCCTTCCATTCCTTTCCACTCAGTTCTGCTTCCTCCTGTTCCTTTCCACTGGTGTCTCTTTCAGTAGCTTCCACTAACAGATGCCCTGCACACTAATCTCTGTAAGAGGTGAATAAAGGATACAGAGAGGACAGCACAGGTTTATTGAGAGAAACCTGTGGAGGGGGACCAGTGGAGCAGGGGGCTCAGGAGCCCAGGCCCCTCTTCCACTTGCAGCCTGGGGTAATACAGGGTGCATGGTGGGGAGGAGGGGATTAGGGCATTGCAAGGGAGAGTCCTTTCTTATGATGATGGAGTGTTTGGGGTTTCTTTGCATGATGGGGGAGTGTTGTCTGGGGCAGGTGGAGTCACAGAAATCATGAGGTGACCTATTCTAAGATGGGGAATATGTTTCAAAACGGCATTTCCTAGGGCTGGAGCAGTGGCTCAGTAGTTGCTGCACTTGCTGGCATGCGTGAAGATGCAGGTTTGAACCACAGCATCACGTACACAATTTTCGGAGCCACGAAAAGCCAAGTGAAAAACTAAATAAAGTTGATTCTTTCTCTCTCACTGTCTCTCTTTTAAAAGAAAAAGAAAGGAAAAAAAAAGGCATTGCCTAGATTAAATTCTACCTAACAATCTCCACCTTAATAAAGTCCCCCCAAAATTCAATCTGCGATTCATTTGTAAATTTGTTTAAAGTGCTTTGGAATTCTAATCCAATTCTGCGTTATTCTATGAGTGCCTCTGACCAGATATAACCAACTCTCAGCTTTGCAGTCATCTGAATTATCCTGGTTATGTGGTAAAACTGCACGTAATCACACCACTCCTGTCCCACCAGGCCACATGCCCCTGCGGTTCAAAGCCTACTTCAAACACCCTTCTTGGGGTCTTCCTGGACCCCAAGGCTGGACATGAGGCTTTCTGTCCTCTGTGCATGCTGCTGTTTACGTTAGATAAGAATGTTGTGTGCATAACAGAGCTCTGAGAGATGCAAGACAGCAGGATTTGAGTCCAGCATGAAGCCGCTGCACGTCACGGCTGCCTGGGTGCACCTGCAATCGCACTCAAGTTCAGCCCTGGGTCCATTTTCTCTTCTTGCTCTCTGCTGTCCCCGGTTGAGCAACGGAGGGAGATGCCTCATGCTTGGCCTTGTCATGACATTCTCCTGAGGTCAGATTTGCTTTCAAAGGCCCTAGACCTGTCTGCAGGAGACAAGTGCATGCTTCTGTTGTCATCCCCTCTTCCTGTGATCTCAATCCCTTCCACCCTGGCTCCCAAACTTAGGAACCACAGTGTGCTGCAACAGCGCCCATCACTGAAGAATGCCTATGTGTTCGGTTTCCAAAGCTGCTGCTTCTGTGAAATATGAAATGAGGTTCACTCCTCAAGACCAGGCAAAGCCCTGCCACATGGAAAGGCTGTGGGTGGGCAGCCTGACTCTTCTGTTCTCTTCTATAAAGCAGTGATTGGAGAGTGCGGGCAGGAAGGTTAGCAAGGAGCCCAGCTCAGGGAGACAGACTGAAAGCAGAAGAACAAAGCTAGTTGTTGTATATTTAAAGACCATCTCTTCCTCACAAGCCTAGGATGGCCATATCATCGTTGTTATTTCCACATTTCAGATTGAGGAGATATACAGGCGTTAAATACCTCTCTCTGCCAGTCACTGGCTCAGGCAGGTGGCCAAGGACTGGGCCATCCACTGTGTGGGGCACTGGCTGTTAGGGATAGAATCTGAGACCTGGGAGGATTTGAACAGTATGTATCCTTAAGAAGATTGCGGCTTCACCCACCCTCAGTTTCTTTCTCTGGAGATTGCTGTAATAATACCTGAGTCACTGTCCTCAAGCACTTCTGTCCATGCCTAAGTTCAGAAGTGAGGTGTGAGCTGGAGTTACCAGAGTGAGAGTCAAGGGAGACCACAGAAGTTCAATCGTTTCATAAATAACAAGCTGCTATGTAGTGGGAGGCAGTACTAGTTCTGAGAAGAGGCTGAGCATATGCAGAGGGTGGCTCCTGAGCCCCGCTTCCTCTTCTCCATCTGCTCACTTTCTCCTCTGTTTGTATCTACAGTTATCAAAATATTACCGAGTGCCCACTATGTGTCTAGCACTATCCCAGGCTGGGGAATGTATCAATAAACAAAGAAAAAACCCTGCACTGATATTCCAATAGGGGAAGTCAGACAACAATCAAACGGGAGGATACACAATTCTATGGAGAAACTAAGACAACTAAGAGGATTTTATATTCACTGGCAATCCTTATAGGGAGACATTTGAATGGATACTTGAAGGAACTGAGGGAACCAGCCCAGCTACATCTGGGGAAGGAACATTAAAGCCAAAGAGCTGTGCATAAGCTCTTAGGCAAAACCATTCTTGACTTGCTACCGCAATAGCAAAGAAGCTCCTGGGTCTAGAGAGGGGTGGTGACACTGTCACGGATACCGGAAGCAGGGATGTCACATGGAGTCTTGAAAGTCATCATAAGTGAGGCTAGCGCAGTGGCTCAGTGGTACTGCACTCACCTGGCACACACAAGGACCCAGGTTCAAACCTCAGCACCACATCCCAACTAAGTGTCACACAACTGAATGTCGGAGCAAAGAAGACCACATGATAATCTAAATAAGGTTGATTCTCTTTCTCACTCTTTCCTTTCTCTTAAAAAAAAAAAGAAAAGAAAAGAAAGCAAGTCATCGTAAGGACTTTGGCTTTCACTGAGTCAGATGGGAGTTACTGGAGGCCTTTGAGCCGAGGTGTGGCCTGATTTGACTTTATGAGCAGGGGCAGCAGGGAAGCCAGATAGGAGGCCCGTTTAGTAATCAAGGCCACAAGAGCATAACCTGACCACCAAATTCCATTTTTATCCGGGTTTCTGTTTAAAGACATACTTTGGGAGATAATGGCCAGGTTTAATTTCTCATTTTAGGAAGTGTTATACTTAAATCCTAAGAAATTCAGTGACTTGGCCAATTCAGTGTATTAACAGCAAAGCAAGAACTCTGCCGCTCTCTCCACCAACATATCCTGATCCCTAGCCCAGGAGCCCTGGTTGAACTCAGAGAGCACTGGTGTTGCAGCTGAGGTCTGAGCTGGAGATAAAGGCCTGGACGTCATCATGTGAAAATGGGACTTAACCGGCTAAGGGTATAGCTCAGAGGTAGAGCACTTGCCTAGCATGGGCAAGGCCCTGGGGTCAATTTCCAGGATGGAAAAAATAAAGAAAAGGAAAATTCAATGGCAAATGGTATTTAAATGCTTAAAATCGGGTCTGGAGAGGTGGCTCAGCTGTTATCGCACTTGCCTGACATGCATAAGTATAGGAGTTCAAACCCCAGCACCAGTACACAACTTAGTGTCCAAGGAATCAAAGTCACATGAAAAAGTAAATAAAAATTGCTTCTCTCTTTCTCTCTCTGTTCCCTCTTTAAAATAATAATAAAAGTAAATAAATAAATAAATACTTACGATTGCAAGGCTGATGAGGTTACCAAGGGGTAACCTCACTGGGTACTTCAGTGCTTAGTGACTGAGAAGACAATAAAGAATCTGCAAAGGAGACTAAGGGGAAGTGGCACTGAGTGTCTCCAAGAATGAGGGAAAGTGTCTCAGGAACGAGAGTGACCAACTATGTCAAACATTGTCCAGAGATCAAGAAAAAAATACAAGTGGGAATTGACTACTGAATTCTGCAGAATAATAACTGCTGACCTTGACAAAAGCTTTTAGTGGAGAACGTTGGGACCAAGCACTTGAAATTGAAGAGGATTCAAAAGCCAAGGGGTGGTAGGGGAGAGGAGAGGAAGATGGTGCACAGACACACAGACAGCTCCTCCCAGTTAGGCCTCCTTGCCACCTCTGGGCTGCTAGGTACCCTTGCCCTTCTCCACTTCGCACTTCCCCTCTTCTCTCTATAAAACTTGCCAGTCCCATGTCCCATTGCTTTAAGCTCTACTTCCCTTCGGGAAAAAGTCATCTAATAAACTGATATGTGCTAAGAGATTAATTTGATCTGATTGATACTAATTAGCCAGCAACACTCTTCAGGCCCCAAGACCCCTGTTACCTTGGAGAGTGGGAGAGGCGGTTCTGTGAAAGTGGGCACACCCAGAACAGACCAAGTCAGGCAGTGAGAAGGAAAAGTGGGGACATGTTTATAAACAGTGGGCAGCGTGTTGTCCAGTTTTAAAATTAGAGCAAATGAACTTAGTTGCAATAGCTTGGACCACTGAAAAAATTAAACATTTGTGTAGTTACAAAATTAGAAAAAATTCCTGATACTGTGCTTTTTCTGTTGTTATGCAAAATGTGTTAAGGAATTAATTATGAGACAACTCCACACTAAAACAAGAGCACTGGGCTGGGGCAGGAAGAGCTGGCTTTGTCAAAACCAACTGAATAACCTCAGAAAGCCTCCACTTTTCTCTTACCTCAGTTTCCCAATTTATAGCATCTGGAACAAATATCTAAACTTCACTTTTCCCTAAAAACTAAAGATGTTAATTCAAGACAAGATTTAGCTATTGCCAGTTACCTTTTTTTCCTAATGGTGCTTCATTTGGACCTCTCTAAAAGTAGCAAAATTGGGGAAGAAACTAAAAAAAAAAAATCTAATCAATAGGAACTGGAGTGGTGGCTCAGTAGTTATGGCGCTTGGCTGGCATGTGCGAGGACACGGGTTCAAACCCCAGCACCACATACAAAATGCAGTGTCTGAGCAACAAAGGCTATGTGAAAAACTAAATAAAACTGATTTTTTTTAAAAAAATCTAATCAATAGAAGATATACTTTCATTTTTGTAATACAAACACTAGAAACATTATTTAATTCAACACCAATATATGTGGTTCTGATTAATAGAACTGATGTATTTACTAGCTATAATTTCAGATAAAATTTATAAGCAGAGAGCAGTCTCCATCTTTTAAGGAGCATTTCTGTATGCTCTAAATAAGCACTTGATTTACAACTCTCATTCTTTTGCCTTAATAATGTGAAATTTTTCCATACAAAGCTGGGGTTCTCCTTAGCTCAATGTCCTAATTTCCCCTTGTCAAAATAGCTTTTTAGGAAGTCTCTATTGTTCTCAGTTAATTTTAACACTAAATTGAAAGTTTCATATGGTGGTGATTTTGAAACATTTTACTTCATATGGCAAAAGGTGCCTCCTAAACTGCTTCAGTTATAATTGTTACCATCGGTACAATAAGGTTTTCATATAAAATCTTTTAGCTCTCAAAGTGCTCTATAAAGACCACACTTTGAAATTTTGTTCTCTCAAAACATACCCCATACATTAGATAAGGGGTTACTGACCTCATCTTAAGAGACTTAATTGTCATGAGAGTACATAACTTCCCAATGGATTCAAAGGAAATAGTGGCATTTAAATCCTAAATCTAATAATCTAATGCTATTCCAGTGGCTTACCCTCTTTTTTGCCTTTTTTTTAATTCCAAGTTTTCTAAAATCATCTGGGAAGTAATAGATCATATTTAATTGTTCAGGCTTTTATGCTGTGCTTTCAGAATCGCGTCTGATTTGTGGTCTGGCTGTGGTTCAGTATTATCCAACACTAGGTTTATTTCATCAGCCAAGTATCAAAGCTTCCTCACTTTAGCCAGAAATTAAAATAATAGCTTTAAGTTTCTCCCTGCTGTCAGGCAGCTAGTCGATAATGTGACTTGCCATATTTTTAAATGACTATATATGTTCCCCATAAAAGTTGGATATATAATCCTTTTATTTATTTAGCACAGACATTCTCAATTTTTCCTGCACAAGGACAAAAATCTTTTTTTCCAAACAACTTTACTTTCTTTTAGTATTACAAAGCATGCCATTAAGATTTTATAGGGCAAACTGTCAAGACTCACATGGTCTTCTTCATGAAGCCTGCGATACTGATATTACTTTTCCTCAAATCTCTTCTAAAGTTTTATGCAACCATCAAAAAAGAGGGAAGAGGAAAGACACCAGCAATGGCTAAAATAGTCACAATGCCCTAAAATGATTAAAAGAAAACAATACAAAACTCTCCAGAAGAAAAAAAGCTCTTTTGTGAAGTCATAAAGAAATGACAAATCTGCCCCCTCTGCCCCATATTATTTGAGCTCTAGCCGAGAATGTGCACTTCCTAAAACCTGAATGTGACCCTGATCTGTGGTATTCACCTGCAAGGCCATGCAGTGCAGGGCCCCAAATCTTGAGTGCTGGGTTCTTTTCTTGGCTGCCTCTGAGTGACCTTGAATGAGTCACCTCAACATCCCAGTTACAGGAAGAAAAGAATCACACAAGCTATAGACCTTCTACATGGGCTCAGGGCAGTCCTGGATCCCCAGGAAATGTAACGTGGATTAGAGTCTATGAACATGGAAAATTACTCTTACTGATGATTACTATAGAAATTAATCCTTGTAATGTCTCCCACAGTTTAGGTTAAGCCCTGAGCTTTAGCACTCAGTTGCTTTTGCTGATATAATCACCTGAAAATTCAAGGTAAAAGTTCACAACATCTGCAAATTAACTCCATTTTCCTATCAAAAAGCCTAAATTTGACATTTTAAAATCCTTTCCCTTCTTCACTAAGTCTTCTCAATCAAAACTATACTTTACTCTTCCTAAAATAGCATTCCAAAAGTTCCAATTAACTGGTAGAAACTAAAAATATTAACCTTTTAGAAATAATAAATGTAAATGGCAAGGTTTGAAATCCTCTATTTCTTAAGTTTTAAAATGCAGATTGCTAGGAATACGAATTGATTAATGACAATTTTTTTCCCCAAACTGAATGAGAAAGGATTTGCAATACTAGGGACATTTTTGTGGAAAACGACAAGCTGATTCTAAAATTCTCCATTTTTTGAAAATGCAAAAGGCCAAAATTATCCAAACATTTTGAAGAATAAGATGGCAGGCTTTGCTCCAGCCTTAATCCAAAGTTATCATAAATAAGGTAGTACAGTATTAGCACAAATAAGTTAATGGAACTGAAGAGAGAACCCAGAAAGTGACACAAACACATATAGATGCTTAATACCTGGCAGAAATGCATAAAAGAATAACTGAGAAGGGCCATCTTTGCACTCCATAGTTCTACAACGGGTGACGCACACAGTGATAATTATGTTCCAAGGGTAATCAACTCTAATGTGAAAAGCAAAGTTACACACAATTTTCTAACAACTTTAAAAGACTATCTTCATGACTTCAGGATAGAAAAATATTCCTTAAAATGACATAAAATCACTAACCAAAAAAAACAACAACAAAATATAGGTTTGCCATTAACATTAAGAATTTTTGTTACAGGGGCTGGAGCGGTGGCTCAGCGGTTATGGCACTTGCCTGGCATGCGCAAGTTTGAACCCCAGCACCATATATACAAAGTGTCTGAGCAACGAAAGCCACATGAAAAACTAAATTAAACTGATTCTCTAATAATTTTTGTTACAATACACCATGAAAAGGATGGAAAGTAATCCACAGAAAGGGAGAGAATATTTATAACAAATTTAACCAACCAAATACCAAATTCTTTGATTGCATATCTAAGATTAGTATCCAGAATATATCCTACAAATCAATGAGAAAAAAGGACAGCTGACACAATAGAAAAATGGACAAGATTCAAATGGCCATTTCACAAAAGAAGAAATCCATCGGCAAATAAACATACGATGCTCAATGCCATTCCTAGTTAGAGAAATATAAAACTAGAATGAACATCTACTATGTAAACATCATACTGGCTAAAATTATTATTTTTTTTAAAGAGAGAGGGACATTGAGAGAGAGAAAGAATCAATTTTATCAGTTTTTCATATGACTTTTGTTGCTCAGACACTTGGTTGTGTATGTGGTGCTGGGGTTTGAACCCGGGTCCTTATATATGCCAGGCAAGCACCGAAACCACTGAGCCTCTGCTCCAGCCCCACACTGGCAAAAATTAAAGTTTGGCAATACCAATGTTAATAAAATGGAACTCTCAGGGCTAAAGTAGTGCCTCAGCAGTCTCAGCACTTGCCTGCCATGCATGAGGACACAGGTTCAAATTCCAGCACCACATAAACAATGAAGTGTCTGAGCAACAAAGGCCACATGAAAAACTAAATAAAATTGATTCTTTCTCTCACTGTCCTCTCTTTAAAAAAACAAAAACAAACAAACAAAACAACGAACTCTCATGCTGTGAAAGGGGTGGCAAGAATATAAAATGTTAAAGATATGCCTACCTTATAACCCAGTAACTCCAGGGCTACGTATCTGTCCTACAGAAACATGTTTATGGGCACCAAGATGCTTGCCACAGCATGTGTATCATGGCCAAAACCTGAAAATATCAAAGTGCCTATCACAGTACAATAAATAGTGGTATTAAAGAAGTAGCATATTGTACTGCAATGAAAATGAAAAAAAAAAACCCACACCTACATTTGACATGAATTTTCTAAGCAATGTTTAGTGCAAGACACCATACACAACATACAGAATGATTCCACCTTTACAGAAGGGTAAGATGAACTCTATTTTTCCATACATAACTGGTAAAATACCAGTGGTAAAAAGATGCAGGGATGAGGGGATTACCAGTCAGGATGGCAGTGACTTCTGGGGGACATGTGTTAAGACGACACTCAGGGAGTATCTGGAGGCTGGCAGCAGTTTCTCTGCCTCAGCTTTGAAATTATATAGCTGTTTCTTTAACCAGTAAATTACACACATCTTATATAGTTTTCTGTAGTTATATTTCACACAATTTTAAAAGGAGAGACTTGCTCTACAGAATATTAACATCAATTAAAGTCATAATGATTGCATGGGAAAATATTAGAGGGCCCAGAAACAAGCCCAATGCATAAAAGACACACTGGAATTCAATATTCTATAAAAATATCACTACAAATCAGAAGGGAAATGATGGCTGATGATACTGAACCTATCGATCCAATCAGTAAACTGTTTGCAAGAATTAACATGAAATCTTTCTCATGCATATCCCCAAATAAATTCGAGGTAGATTGTTTCTTTTCACCCCAAAATTCTGTAGAAAATGAGTTAAGTATATAAACAAGATAAAATTCCTTTTAAATTAAAAGATAAAATAAAGTGAAGTTTAAAAATACCATAGGAAAATAGGGATTAAATGTACACACTTGGGTTAGGAAAAACACATTTAAGTACACATGCAAAGACAGACTCCTAAAGAAACAATGCATCAATTGTATTAAATGGCAAATGAAAGAAAAAATGCAATGACGCACAAAGAAGAATAATTATGTAACAAAGTATGGACATCCTTAATTCATAAAGAACTTGTAAGCCAAGAAAAAGGGCCAGCTCTCCAAGAGAGAAAGCATGAATAAGCAAGTCTCAAAAAAAAAATAGAAATCACCAAACTTCATTAAGTAATTACAGAAATACACATTTTAAATGTGGCCTTTTTCTGTACTACTCAATTTGCAACAATTTTAAGTAGCAATTTTTAGTCCTGGGTGTTTGATATATGTAAGTGGAAACATAAAGGGACATAATTTCTGTATGTAGTGAGTGATATATTATCAAGATTCTCAAAAATTCATATCCCCTTTCACCTAGTAATTGCAGGTCTAGAAAAATATCTTCTGGAAATAAAGTCATTGCGTACAGATGTGACTGTCTTTTAAGATACTGATATCGCTGTTTACAGATTACATTCATTATAATAAACAATCAAATAGGAAACGATTTAAAGTTATGGTATATTCATGAAAAATATTCTGCAACTATCTGAAATGTAAAACATTTAATATGGGAAAATGTTTATAATATATAGAGCAGACTATAAAACAATGCATAGCATTATTACATTTTAAAAAATATAACCACATAGCTTATGTAAAAAAATAAGTAGAAGTACGAACACTCAACTCTTAGTGGAGATTGTCTCTGGCTGGTAGGCTTAGAAGGGACTGTGTGTACATGTACACGAGCCTCTATATTACCAGCTTTCCAGAAATAAAATGTATCATTTCATTCCTCAGAAAAAGAACATTAAATAATTTTATATTCTGAAGTCATTTGCTATTAGTTTTAAAAACCAAAAATAATGAGACTGCTAACTCAGAATACTTTTTACATTTGCTTTTTGTCAGGAGAGGGAAGATGGAAGCATATAATATATAAGTAAGCCCTTCTTATTACCCATGCATCTGACTTAAAAGTTTTGTCTAATTTTATATTTGGACAGTCTCTTTCAAAGAAGTTAAATTTAACTAAGTATCAGTAAAATATCACCATTAGCATAAATTGCTCCAATTAATAATATTTTATTGTTCCTTTCAATACTTTTAAAGGCTCCACATATTAGACAAGGATTTTTTTTTTTTTTGGATAACATAATTTCTCTGGAGACAACCATATAATCATTTTAAATCACAAAAACGTGAAATTAAGGTTTCTGCAGCCTATATATATACCTCTTTTGGGATTAACAAAATAGCAATGTAGTGACGATTCAATTATACCTTTGAAAAAAAGAACTCTTTTGCCAAAACATGAATATCCTACACATGGACATCATCTGTGAGGGAAACGAACCCAATCAGGTGCAGCACAAGAACAGCTACTCCTTTCACTTAGCTCAGTCTGTTTTTGCTACACCACAAGTTACTCAGGCAAATCTGGTCATCTAAAAAGACCCTCTGCCCTCCAGCGTCTCCTCCAAGTACTCTTTATTCTTAATCAGAACAAAGATAACAATCTTCCTCAGGGAAGACAGGAGAATGAAACAAACGTTTGTAAAGTATTTTCTATGAAAGTTTCTCAAGGTAACTCACATCCCAGGTCTCAGTAACTCCATGTGAGCATGCAGACAATGCTTTGGACTGATCCCTGCATTGCTCAAAAAAAGGAGGGCACTATTTTTTCCTAATTCATTTCAGCAGCCTGGAACAATGAAGTGTTTCACCGAAAGACATGTAATCAACGCTATTTGATAGAAGTAAGAATAAGGGAATAAGCAAAGTTATCTACTTCCATTTGACTTGGAGGAAAAAAAAATGTACTACATACTAAAATATCAGACCAACGCACAACAGATCTCAAAACTTCAATACAATGTGGTCAAACAATATTCAAATAAACTTTTCAAGCACATGAAGATCATCTTCTGAAACACAAACTGGGCTTCTGTTGTAGCTATGTTTTTGTAACTTTATAAAAGTTTTTTCCTTCAACAATGTCTGACACTGATCTTGATACTTGCTAGAAAGTCTGATGGAAGATAATGACTTCTCAAGAGTTGAAGATTTAGGAGATTATCCCAGTGCCCATCTTCATAATTCATCATTGGAGGACTGACCGTCATCTTCATCCCTTACTTCTCGGTACTTCCCTGAAGACTCCCCTTCTGGATTATAACTCTGCATTTTAATATTCAGTTTTTCAGCTAATTTTTGTGCTGCAAGCTTTGCTTGCATCTCCTTTAAAACAAAGAGCAAAGCAAAAAGTTACACATTCGCATCTTTCCCTTACATTTGTTCAATAGGAAGTTATTTAAAGAGAATCTGGGATAAAGGGGCAGAACAGTCACTTAGGGCTCTACCAGCAACACAAAGAGCCAACTCTGTGTCAGACTACAGACATAAGAGAGCAGAGCGTGCGAGAGCCACCAACTGGTACAGTTGTAGTTACTGACTTCCATTAAAAAACAACATTGTACTAAACCCAGGTGAGGTGTTTGCATCTGTATTCCTAGGAATTTGGGAGGCCAAGGCAGGAAGACTGCAAATTCAAGGTCAGCCTCAGAAACTTAGTGAAGCCCTAAGCAACTTAGCAAAAGCCTGTCTCAAAATAAAAAATAAAAAGGTCTGGGGAGGGGCTGGAGCCGTGGGTTGGCGGTTAAAGCGCTTGTCTGGCATGGCGCGAGTACACGAGTTCAAGCCCCAGCACCCACGTACACAACTAAGTGTCGGAGCAATGAAGGCCATGTGAAAAACTCAATAAAAATTGATTCTCTCTGTCTCTCTCTTGTAAAAAAAAAAAAGTTCTGGGGATGTGACCCAATGGTAAAATGCCCCTGGGTTCAATCTCAAGTATCAAAAACAAAACAAAATGACACTACATTGAAATGCCTGCTTCTATAAGAATTTAGTAATCAGTTCAGCACACAATAGCTATAAACATAGACACATTAAGTATGTGGCCAAACACAGGAAACAATTTGACCTATCAAATGTCACAAATCACTAATGCTGTGTTGATTTCTCTGACAGAATCCTCTTCCCTAAACAAAATTATAGCTTCTAGGCCCAAGTGTTACATTTCAATGGCACAAGGAAAATCAAGATATTAATATGAAAAAGCTTATTACCCCTCTCCAAATAGTCTGACTGAAATTAGAACCTAAAAAAAAAAATCCAAGTGAGTTTCAGTCTGGCAGTGCTTACACACTCGAGGACTTTACTATCAACTGATAACACAGGACAAGGCTCACAGGGCTCTCCTTTCTTTCAACCCCTCAACTACTGTACATTCTTCCCCTCAGGCCATGACTATTATGAGGTTTCTGCCAAGGAAACCAATTTCAAGCTGAAGGGTTTAATTTTTTTTTTTTTTTAAAGAGAGAACAGTGAGAGAGAGAGAGAGAGAATCAACTTTATTTAGTTTTTCACATGGCCCTCATTGCTCCACTTCATTGTGTATGTGGTGCTGGGGTTTGTACTCGCATCTTTGCGCATGCTAGGCAAGCACTGTACCCACTGAGCCACCACTCCAGCCCCTGAAGGGTTTAATTTAACTTAAAAATGATTTAGGACAGGCATTTAAGATTCCAGAGATAATTTCTATAATACTTCCCTCAATGCTATAACCATAACTAGCATTTTATTTTTATTGGTTCTTTTTTAGATATAAATGACATTAGAATACACTACGACATAATCATAAAAGCATGAAATATAACTTTTTCAAATTTAGTCCCCTATATGTCCTCTTCTTCTCTTTTCCTCCCTCCCCATTCTTTTTAGTTATACATGAAAACAGAATAATCAATGACTAATTATAAAAGTTTGGAATATAACTTTTTTCAATTCTGTCCCCAGTATTTCCCCTTCTCCCACCCTGGTCTCTTCCCTCTACCCTACTGACCTATTATTTACTAATAGTTTTTTTGTTTTTTTTTTTTAAATTTAGTGACCTGCTGATGAACATGTTGATGAGATTCACTATGGTATGTTCATATATGAACATAGGAAGATTAAGTCTGATTCATTCCATGAACTTTCCCTATCTCATCCCTCCTTCCTCCATTTCCTTCCTTTTTGTCTATTCCTCTGATCCCTTCCTTACTTTGGGTTAGCTTCCGCATATCAGAGAGAACATTCAACCTCTGGCTTTTTGAGACTAGCTTATTTCATTTAGCATGACAGCCTTGAGTTCCATCCATTTGCCAGCAAATGCCACAAAGTCATTCTTCTTTATAGTTCATAATACTTCATTGTGTACATATATTTTTAAAAATTTTTTAAATCCATTCATCTGTTGAAGGCACCTTGGTTGGTTCCATCGCTTAGCTACTTGAATTGTGCTGACTAGCTGTCATTTTAATGCACTGAGAGGAAGAGTAAAAAGGAGTTTTTTGAAAATACCAATCCAAACCAAATGAGCTTTTATGAAAAACCAAGGCAGATTAACAAGCTAGTTTTATGTTAGTTGGTGCACTGTACCTGACTAAAATCTAGCTAAGCAGTTATCTAGGAAGTGGGACAAAATGCTGTCTTCCTGGAGGCTCAAATTATTACTACCCAAGACCGTGAATTCTGGGCTGAGCAGTGGCTCAGTGGTTTCAGCGCTTGCCTTGCAAGCACGAGGACCTGGGTTCAAACCCCAGCACCATGTACATAAGTAAGTGTTGGAGCAACTAAAGCCATGTGAAAAAACTGAATAAAGTTGTTTCTCTCTTTCTCTGTCTCTCACCGTCCCTCCCTCTCTCTTAAAAAAAAAAAACACGTGAATTCTATTCCCCTATAATCCTTGCACTATTTTTCCCCATTCTAGCATCTATACTTAAACTCGCAAGGTACATGTTTAAAATTCCATACAAAACATACAGAACTCTGGGGAAAGTGCTGCATAAAATTGATTAAGATGCCGAAAGTAGGAGATTCATGGCACAGCAACCCACTGTTGGCAATATAACACTATCCTCCCACCCCTTCCACACTGCCCCTGTATTGATGGAGAGAAGGCTGGGAGCTACATTTCCCTGGGTTAGATTCCACCACTGAGAAGTTGTCACATGGATTACATAAGGTGTAAGAGAGAGAATTGATACTATAGATATCCTAATAGGAGCAGGCAGAAGCATGGGCTGTAAGATGTGAAATTTTGCAGTAGTATCCCCACAATTCCTGGTAAATCACCACTTTGAGGTTGCAGGTAGTTAAGAGCATCTCCAGTGTTTCCTGACATTTTAGTAACTTTGTAACTGAAAAATCAGGGCACATGTCTAATAAACAATGGCTTCTCAGCTGACCATTTCTCTAGCACCTAATCCGTTCTATGAAATCCTTTTCTCCTTGAACTACCTGGAGTAAATTCTGACATATGTAAGCAGATTTAAAAAAAAAAAAAATCCTAATGCCCTAAATACCTCATAATTCTGCTTCTGCTGTTTCTGAAGTGCTAAAGAGTCTTCTATGGAAAGCAGCTGTGCAGGCAGATGGTGAAGTGGCAGCAGCCGTGCTGCTGTGATGTCATCAAGATGTTGCTTGTCCCTGCGCCGCCTCTCTGCTGAGGAAATAGGAGACTGTCCCCTCTGACAGGGACTAGCTGAGTCACTCTGTTGTGATGGTAACCTAAAGGAGGAAGAATTTATGTTATATGATGAGACTATTTTCTTTTTATGAACACAATAAAAACATTCACCCTATCAATTCTTCCACAAAGGTATCTATAGGCAGTTTATCCATACTCAGCGCTCTAAAAAGGGTGTGCGTACAGAGATAAAGGCCCTTTTCCTTTTCCTTCCCCCTTCACGCTTTATCTAGAACTGAAGTTATTTGTTCATTTATTCACTTAAAGAACATTTGCAATGGGTCTTACTGCCTGATAGAGGGGAATAAACACGTAAACAGTTTCAGTGCAACGTAATACTACACGGAGTATGATAAGACATGACCAGTTCAGGAGGAAAAAGGGAGTTGTCAGGAAAGCTAGGTGAAATCTGAATAGTTTTGGAAAAAGTCTCACTACACAAACAAGGGGAGAAGGGCAATCTCACAGCAAGTGAGAGGGTAACATGGCTGCACCATCCCAGGAGCAAAGGACACAGCATACAGACAGCAGCAGAGTTGGCTGGGAAGGAAGCTGAGCCCAGACCACAATGAAGAGTTCCAGACTACCTAACAGGTTCAGATTTGTATTTTTCAAATTTCACTCTGGTGCCAGCGGAGAAGAAAGGCTAGTCAATAAGATTAGACACAGGAACAATCCACATTTATAGCCCAAGAGAAAGGTGAGAACCTTCACTCTGACAGAAGATAGATGAAGTAAGAATAATTATAGACATGAAGAGCAAGGAAATAACATTATGTAGGTCTTCAATGCTAGAAGACAGTGGTGATGAGGGGAAAGACACCTTGGGGAGAAAAATAAGATGGCAGTGGTACTACTAACTTGGGAGATATGGAAGAAAGTAAGTTTGGGAAAAAAGATAAGCTCCATTTTGTACATGCATATGAGGTGAAATGAAACACTCAAGTGGTCATGTTTCATAGCTAACTGGCCACGCAAATTTGAAGTTATGACAAGACTTGGGTTAGAGATAGATGAGGTAGCCTCCAGCATCCAGGCAGTACACAAATCCAGAAAAACATGTAGAAACCAAAGGAAAAGAGAATAACCAAGGAATGTAATCTTGTCCCACTGCCCACTCTCTTAAGCCACTGCTTACAGGGAAGCCCAATGTTCACCTGTCCATGGCCTAACAAGTCCTCCAGGTCCCTGATCCTTGGTAGCCCTCACTGCTATTCTCTTACCTCCTTCTTGCTCCCAGTCAAATGACCATAACACAGAACTAAGGTCAACTCGTTCTTTTATTGTTCACTAAATATGTTTCCAGTTTTCCCAAACGTCCTCCTAAAAGAAAGATACTGCACTGCATACAAGATGAGGATGACTTCTTCAAAGATTACTTTTCATTCCTAACTAAAAATTAATGTAGTATGATTATGGCTTTCTAACAGAAATAAAATGTTTTGAGGTTAAAATTTTATTAAAAGTGAATGGCATGATAAGGTTAAATTTTAAGTTTCTTTGTAACAACAACAAAAACATGTTTTAGGCATTTTTGACTAGGAGTTTCCAGTTTTTCAAAGGCAGCAAATGGTGGCTTCACTTTGTATCTGAAGTCACATTCTTAGAAATACAGGCAGGTACTAATTACTACTCCCTGATTTAAGTGTTACATTTGCTTCAATAACAATTCTTTTCTCTTCAAAGAGCTTTCACTTTTCTGCAGATCTCAGAAACAAAACTACAGCAAGGAATTCAGAAGCAGAGTTTGTGCCCATCCTGTCCAACTCTATTTTCAGTATTTTTAAAATCTTCTCACCTCCTTTTCCCCAAAAACTGTGTTGTTTTATAATTTTTTTCCAAGCGTGTAAACCTTAGGTCCTCATCTAGAACCTAAACTCTCTGAGGAGCACAGTGAGCACACAAATATTTTTAGCTAAAAAAGTCCATCAACTCCTACATCTACTTTTCTCTTAGTACAGACCAATAGAAGGGGAAACTGTACTCTAGGAAATGATACTGGAAAAAAAAAGTCATAGTAAATTCTCTCTTCAACTCTGTTTATTACGAAATATTGGCTAAGCATCCTGAAATGTAATTTTCCCCATCTGCTATTTAAAACCCTTCCAATTATTTGGTTTATTTCCACAAACTGTTCTTTCCTATCTATAAGAAGCACTCACACAAAGCCCAATGAACTTAAAAAGCATTCTTCCACCTTTTTGAATTTCACGCATATTATGTTCCTGTGACAGGCCTGCTTCCGATGATACTTACACATTGGTTTTAAATTTATGTGGTGGGGACACTGGGTTTTTGGCTCGCTTTTCTAGCACTTCCACGTAATGAGGCTTCTTAGGAGTCCCACCACAAAGGCTTGTCAAGTTCTCAGCATTTATATTTTCTTCTGAGTGATGTATACCTTGGTCTGCAATCGTGAACCTTTGTAACTTATCAATAAAGTTGTCAAAACTGCTGGAAATATCTTCTGCTTGACTTGAAACACAATGCTGGGGGAGATGCTCTCTAGCTTCAGTTGAGGAAGGTGCCTCACCTCTGTTGTGGGAAGCTAAGCACTTGTTCACCTTGTTCTCGGCCTCTGGAGTCCTTTCATCGCCTTTGTGAGTAGGGTGCACAAGTCCCTGTTCTTCTATGGTTGTACTGGATGACGTGATGTTATCTACAGAGGAACACTCAGGAACTGGTGAAGTATCAAGTACACAGTCAGAATTCTGGACTTTTTCTATATCCACATCAACTCTTGCAATTACTTTTTGCCTTAGCTTATAGTCTAAACTAGCAGAATGAAGCAGCTCATGTTTTCCTCTAACTTCTTCACGCTCTGCAATGGCAGCTTTCAGTTTGGCAACAGCATCTAAGATCTTTTTACCTTTGTCGGGCAATCTGCAAATGAATTTTCTGTCAAATGGGAAAAAAAAGCACAGATTAGAACCATGTTTTTAAACTTGTGACACAGCATTTAACATGTGAAACATAGGGGCTAGAACAGGTGGCTTGGTGGTTAAGGCGTTTGCCCAGCATGTGCAAGTACACAAGTTCGAACCCCATCACCATGTACACAACAAAGTCTCTGAGACGTGAAAGCCATGTGAAAAACTAAATAAAAATTGTTTCTTTCTCTCTCTCAAAAAAAAATGTGAAACATAAATCTCAAAAGAAGAAAACGTATTTAAAAAAAAAATCTGATTTCTAACTGGCCCAAAACTGGAATTAAACAAATAAGACAATTATCCAAATAACCTCCAAAACAAGGAAATGCAGGTAAAACAAATATATGACTCATTTGTATCATCTAAGTAGAATTTCAGCAAAAGTTTTTAAAGAATACACGGTGAACATTCCTAATGTGAAAATCTGAAATGCTCCAAAATCTCAAACTTTCTGAGCACTGACATGACGCCACCAGTAGAAAATTCCACACCAACCACATGTGGTAGGTTATAGTCAAAACATAGGTGCATGAAAAAATGTTATACAAACGTACCTTCACACTACTGTATAAACTATATATAACATGAATTTCATGCTCAGACTTGGGTCCCATCCACAGGATGGATATTTTATTTATATACAAATATTCCAAATCCCAAAAAATATCTGAAATTCAAAACGTTTCTGGTCCCACCCATTCAGGATAACAGATACTCAACCTGTGTGAATCATTTAAGACATTACAAAAATCAGTAGTTTTAAAGTGTGATTTCCAAGGACTAAGGGATGGCACAGGGAAGGGTCTATAAGGTCAAAACTATTTACCTGATACTAAGATGTTATTTGTACTCCACTCTCACTTTCTCACAGAAGTACAATGGAGTTTTCCAGAGGTTGTATGGCGTGAATGGGACTTGTGCTTGTGTATATATTTAAAGAGCTTCCAGTTTTCTTGATAAATCAATAAGTATGGCCAGATATAGCACACATAAACAAAAGCTCATTGGTATGCCCAATAACTCTTAAAGAGTATAAAGTGGTTCTGAAACCAAAAAGTTAATTCACTACTACACATTAAAAACTTATTAGGGTCTGGAGCAGTGGCTCAGCAGTTCCAGCACTTGCCTGGCATGTGTGAGGACACAGGTTAGAACCCCAGCACCAGGTACACAATGAAGTGTCAGTGCAACTAAAGCCACATGAAAAAATAAAATAAAATTGATTCTCTCTCTCTTACTGTCCCTCTCTCTTAAAAACAACAACAAAAACATTATTACTAAAGGTAAAATAATCGTCTCTACTAGGAAGCCTCCCACTCCAAATTATTATGTGTCCCTTTTGCTGAGTGATAGAAATTTCTCTTCTGATTTGTTTTCTTTAGTCATATGGAGGGAAGATTACATCTTAGCCTCTCTATTCTTTCTCTGACACGACATTCATTCCTAAGATTTCAACTGTATAAATTAACACCTCTGTGCAACTTCCCAGCCTTCTCCTCTCTGAAGTGTTATGTCTACTTCTACGGCTTTAAATTACCCCAATGCCTGTGCTGCTCTCCCCTCAATTCAGCACACCCTAAACTGAGTAAAACCAACTTTGAGTCCACTCCTTTCCAAATTTTCCTGTTTTCATTAGTGGCTCTCTCTGCGGACGGGAAACTTCAGGCATCTCTGTCAACTACATGTTCAAATTATTCCACAAACTTGAAGAAGTTTTCCCAATCCTGCACAACTTACATTCCTACTTTACTTTCTTACAACCCCCCTTGTTGGAAACCTCTCTGAAAATACCCTTCTATGTCTTCTGTCTCTTATTCCTTCAAACCACCAGGCACCAAGCGACTAAACAAAGCTGCCTTTAAAAAGTCACCTCATCACATCGGTCCTCTGCCAGCTCAATGCATACAACTTTCACGGCCTAACAAACCACTCTTTACAGCTCTTTCCGTCTTTTACAGTTCCTGGAAGAGTAGGAGCTAGAGAGGAAACGGACAACACGCTTCGGTCACGGGTGAGGGCGGAGGGCAAGGGGATTAGGACACAGGCGCCCCCTTATCTCGGCCAAAACAGTAGCTGAGTACATAACACCAAGGCAGCGCTGCCGGGCGGCCGAAACGCCAAGCTGCGGGTCGGCAGCGAGCAGTTCTCGCAGGGGGTGCGTGCTTGGCAGGAGCAGGCACGGCAGGGCCGGGTGGCCGCAGCTCTCCACTCGCCCTCGGGACTGAAATGGATCTGACCGAGGCAAGGTCACCTTCCAGGGAAGGGGACGCGGAAGGGGGAAGGGGAGCGTCCCAGGGAGCCCGCACCCGAGGAGCCCGCGGTGGCTCCGCGGGACCCCAGCTTACTCGCTGAGCAAAAGTCTCTCCTGGCGCTTCAACATCTCCCGCAGCTCCACCAAACTCCGCTGCCCCAAGTCCTCGGGAGCTTGGGGCTCGAAGCCGCGGGGCAGCGAGGACATTCTGCTGGGGCTGAGGCTGGCGTAGCGGGGGACAGTCGGAATCCTCGGCGGGCCCCGCAGCTGGCGCTGGATCCGCGGCCGGCGGCGACTCCGGGACACGCGCGGGAGCCGCCATTTTCCCGGAAGAAGCGGTCTTCTTCGAGCCGAATCGAGCTTTATTGAAACGCCGGAAATAAACAGGCATCCGGAGACGGGGGCGCCCGGAGGAGCGCGAAGGGGCGGAAGTTACGTAGGAGACATAAGTACTGGTGTGGCGGGCTGTCGCCTTCAACGTGCTCTCCTGTCTTCCGCAAACAACATAGCAAGGTGGTAACAGGCACTTGTTAGATATCTATATGAGAATAGAAATTGGAGTAGAAACCTGAAGGTTAAACTAGCCAACAGTGAGATGGGGTTGGGAGACCTCAGCCTGTGGCGTGATGTCTTCCAGCCTAGTTTGGTGAAGCCCTGAAATATTAACGTTGGAACGTTTCTTAGGGCCATCAACATACCTTAATGGGGCTCACTGGCATTTGGAACGGGACTTCACTTTGCAGCACTGCTTCAGGCGTGGCAAGGCTTAGGTTGTCCCTAGCCTCTTCCCACTAGTTGCTATGACAATCCAAAACACTCCCGTTCCCCAGTTTCCAAAGGCCCACAAAAGTAATAAGGAATGGGAGGTGTTGTACAAGGAGCTCAGAACCTTTCATAATTTCATTTTGTCTGTACACAACCAGATGCAAAAACTGAAGTAAATCTTGCCAGAGCAAAACAAAAATAAATGATGTAAAAGCAGATTTCAAACCCTAATGCCCTGCTGCTTTCTCTACCACACCAATTAGAAAACCTCTTCTTCACTTTAGACCAATATACATACAATTGAAAAGATTTATTTTTCTGACTAAAAAGAGAAAGACTGTAATAAGCATGAGACTCAACTTTTTCCTTCTTTTTGTAGGCCAGCTAAGAAAGCTGCTCCAATGGAGAGAATAGGAAGCAAGCCAACTCAACACTCATCACCTCCATAACTTCTAATTTCTACCCACAATTCTTGGTATAGAAAAAAGTTTTTCTCAAACCTCGATAAGATGCTATATAAACACAAACAAGCTCCCCTCAAGAAACAGAAGCATCAGATAAAATCCAGAGATACTCCAAGGAGCTAAATTGCTGCCATTTCTTTACACCCCTTTCCATCTAGTTCATTCTGATGAGGTTAACTAATATATCAAAATTAAATTTGCTCAATATCACCCTTGCTTTCAAGGACTTCGATGACCTTATCAACCCTAATTGAAAAAGAAAGAAGGGGGACTGGAGAAGTGGCTCGGTGGTTAAGGCACTTGCCTGGCATTTGTGAGGATATGGGTTCAAACCCCAAAACCACGTACACAACCAAGTGTCAGAGCAACAAAAACCACATGAAAAACTAAATAAAATTGATTCTCTCTTTCTCTCTCTTTCTCACTGTCCCTCTCTCTTTAAAAAAATTTAAAAAGAAAAAGAAATTAGGCCCTTGAGTTGAGTGGTTGTCCTTGGTAAGCTCCACCCTTAGACTCCCTCATCTTGCCATTGGGTCCCAGCTGACAGCTTTTGTTTCCCCCACAGGAGTGAACCCCCATCTTCTGATCCCCAGCACACTGTCCTCAAGGCAAAAACTTCTCTAATTGTGTTAAACATGGTAATTTTCCCCCTTTCTAACAAAATCGTAATCTTTTCTGTCAGGGAGCTGTTCATGCTTTTCTGTCTCTCCAAACATATGTAGCAGGCACTAACTGAGAGAATCCCCACAGAATTTCTCTTTTCACTGTTTCCTCATTTTCTTCTTTCTGTAAATGAGACATCTCTGGTGTATGTACAAATCTTAAGCTTTTACAGAAATATTAACCATAATTACTATGAAAGTATTTTCGGTGGTGTAGGATAGAATCTTTTATACAACATAGCTTAGGGATTTGAGGTGTCATTACACAGTCTGAGTTCTTATCAATATTCATGTGCAAATATCTGGTTCTCTAGTCAATAAAGAAGTGTGACAAGAGAAAAATATTTACAACAAAAGCAAGCAGCTTGCACTTCAAAGTTAAAGTAGGCAAAGTATTCTCTCATAAGCCAGCAGATAAACAAAGATAAGTACCTGGAACACAAATTTTCACAGCAATGTCTATGTAAAAATAGAGAAAATTAGAAACAAAAAAAGAGCAAAGCAAGCAACAAGGTAGCCACAGGTTTTACCATTTTCAGCTGAACCAGTAAACTCTTGAAAAGAAATAGACTGCACAAACCACAGGCAGCTCTTCTCCACTAAAGAATTCTAGTTGCATATTAAAGAGCCCATTTGTTATAAAAATGAATCTGGGCAAGTGTTTGGGAGTTTCATTTGTTTTTGCTCTTCAGTGCTCATTTGAAAATAATCTAGGCTAAGCATGTTGGCAACTGTAGTTCCAGCTTCTTGGGAGGCTCAAGTGGGAGGATCACTTGAACTCATATTCTACCAGGGCAAAATGACAGCATCTCAATAAAGAAAGAAAGAAATCTAAATCTAAGTCACTTTTTCAGTAGTACTTTGGATTAATCTCCTGAATGTTGACCTCAGAGTAAACTAATGAACTTGGCTGTGTTATACAGTAAGAAAAGTTCAAAACCAAAAATTAAAAGAAAGAATTTCATCAGTGGTATAAAATACTACCAGGATAATTTATAGCCATCCCATTGCCACCAAACTGTGCAAGAACGTTGTTTGAACATTATTAAAAATAAGAACAAAATCTGGGAATGATTTCCATTTGTCCCTACAGAGTTGAGATTAAAAGTTGGTCATCAATCCTGAAACTGATAAACATTAATCGTTAGAATTTTCATGCTGCTTACCTCTGCTTGCTCATATTGACTGTTGGAATTGGCCATGGTACATGTGGAGACAGCCAAAATGGCAGCAGCATTTCCTGTCTGCTATGGTTAAGATGTGGATTGAATATGCCCCTTAGCGGTCCTGTGTTGGGAGCGTGGTCCCTGGTGTGTTGGCAGTGGATGGCAATGTGGGACCTTTAAGAGACATGGCCTCAGGAAAAGTAACTCAGTCACTAAGGGCACTGCCCTTGGAAGGCATTGATGTAGTTCTTGTGGGACCTGGGTTAGTTTTCACAATAGGTTGCTATCAAAGAGGGTGCCTGTCTCACTATATGATCTCTACTTCTCATATGCAACATTATGATGTCGTCTTCACTGGAGCCAAGATGAAACTAGCACCATGCCCTTGAATCTCCAGAACTATGAGCTAAACAAGTCTCTTTTCTTTCCCATTACTCTACAGGCCCACACGTTCTGTAATAGCAACAGAAAATGGACCAATACACCATCCTACATGTTCTTCTTACTATGTGAGTTTAACACTCCTACTCCCAAGAAATAGGATGGTTCTTCTCTATTCTTAAACGTGGGCATGCATGTGACTAGAGCACAAGTGATTTTTTTTTCCAGTCTAGACTAAAGGTGATAAAATTTCTGATGAATGTTTTGTGGGTTCATATGCTTAACTCAGCCACCAAGCCATGGAGAAGCCTAAGTTTGTGTGGGTATTTTGATGGACAGCCCATGTTTAACAAACATCATCCACCAGACACCGAGTGAGCAAACCTTTGGATAATTCCAGTCTCCAACTCTCAAGTCACTTCCAGTCTTGGACTCTTCCCAGCTGAGGCCACAGACATTTTGCTGCAAAGACATCCTCACTATGCCTTTTCTGAATTCCTGACTAACAGAATTTGTTTTCTATCTTATACATTTAAGTTAAAGATCAACTGTAACAGGAACAATAGCTGAGGTTAATCCCTCCAGCTATGCTCTGTGTCCAATCAGTTCTTGCTTCTTTGGAGATCTCATTCCTTTGCTCACTCAGTAAATATTTGCTGAGTGTCTATCATGGGAAAAACACTATTACAGGATTAGGAGATATAGCAATGAATGAGACAAGTTTCCTCACACAGAATCTTATATTCTGCATACCAGACAGAGAATTAATACAGAGCAATATGTATTTGATTGGGCAATTGAGGCTGCTTTTTCTGGAGAGTTAATTTACAAGCTGAGACCTGAGTGACAAGAAGCGATCAACTCTGAGACAATCTGATGGAAAATACCTCACATGGAGGGAAGAGAAAAATATCAAGACCCTAAAAGGAGGAGATCAGCATGTTCAAATAACAAAAAGGCCAAAGTAGAAGTTTGGGAGTAGATCTTGCAGGGCTTTGAAGACCAGGACCTGGAGTTCGGATTTTATTTGGAGATATATGAAAAGTCATCTGTGGTGAGCAGCCAGTACGATAGCCCCATATAGTCCCACTACAGTAAAATCCCCTCCCATTAAATGTGGACTGGAGTTACTCACTTCTGGTAAACAGAATATGGCAGAAATGGTGGAATGTCCCTTCTAAGATTGGTTTATAAAATATTTGAACGGATATTTCACAAGAGATGTGTAGATGAGAAATAAGTTCATTAAAAATGACTAATGTTATTTGCCATGAAAAAGGACCATTAAAAATAATGATATACTACTACATACCTATCAAAATGTTTAAAAGAACTGACCATGTGAAATGTTGGGGAGGATGAGAGGAACAACTTCAACTCTTACATACTGCTAACAGGGATGCAAAATAGTACAACCACTTTGGAAAACAGATTGGTAATTTTCTAAAACCTGCCATATAACCCAGCTATTCCTTTGCTAGGTATTTGCCCAAGAGAAACGAAAGTGTATATCTCTTCAAATTGTTATATACAAATGTTCATAGAACCTTTATGTGAAATAGCCAAAAACTGGGGAAAACCCTATGTTCACAAAAAAGTGAATGGATAAACGAATTGCAATATCACCATACAGTTGAATGCCATAGCACATATAACAACTCCAGTACATTTCACTTATACCAGGAAAATAGTATACACTATATGATTCCATTTATATAAATTGTAAAAATTTCCAGGTATAGTAGTGCATCCCTGTAATCCCAGAACTTGGGAGGCTAGGGCGGGAGGATTAAAAGTTCAAAGCCAGCCTCAGTAACTTGGTGAGACCCTAAGCAACTTATTGAGACTCTGTCTCAAAGTAAAAAATAAAAAGGGATAAGGATGTAGCTATGTTAAACTGCCGCTGGGTTCAACCCTCAGTACTAAAAGATAAAGTAAAAATACTTTAATTTATCTTGGGCAAATACCTACCATAGGAATGGCTGGGTTATATATATGGTAGGTTTTAGAAAACTGCTAATCTGTTTTCCAAAGTGGTTGTACTATTTTGCATCCCTGTTAACAATATATAAGAGTTCAAGTTGTTCCTCTTGTCCTTCCCAACACTTCACAAACTAACCCAAACTAACCTATAGTGGCAGAAAGTAGATCAGCGATTACCTGATAATGTAGATGGCAGGGAGAGGCTGGGAGGAAGCATTCCCAAGAAGCAGGATGAAAAACATGTAGGAGTGATGGACATATCCTTATTACCTTGATTGTGGTGATGGTTATTTGGCTGTATTCATTTGATAAGTTAAAACATCAGCTTTGCACATCAAGTTATACCCCAAATAAAGCTGATAAAATTTCCCTCTAGCTTCCACCTTCCTTCTTTTTATTGATGTTTCCTAAAGGAATTATCTATACCTTCTGACTCTATTTTTCACCTTTTTTTTTAAAGAGAGAGGGAGAGACTGAGAGAGAGAATTGCTTTTATTTCTTTTTATTATTTATTTTTTCATTTGGCCTTTGTTTCTCCAACACTTGTGTGTAGTCCTGGGGTTCAAACCTAGGTCCTCACGCATGCTAAGGAATCATTCCAACTGCTGAGCCACCACTCCAGCCCCTATTTTTCATCATTCTTGACAGTGCCATAAAACCCCTTCTGAATGTCAAATTCAAGGAGCACATTTTCACCTTCTCCTCTCTGCATTTGGCCCTATTAATTACTTCCTCCTACTTAGAACTCTCTCCCACTGTTAATTTCAAGGTACCAATCCCTCCAGACATCTCAGTTTGAGTCTTTGGGATTTTTTACGCTAGGACAAGCATTGGAGTCAGTGCAAAAACCTCACCACCAAGATTTCTGAACAGTTTCTCTGGTCCAACTTGTCCCAAACCAAACTTACATATTCCTTTTATAAATCACTCTCCTTTTTAGAATTCCCACTTTAAAATGCTTAGATTCTGGCCTTGCCAACCATCTACCTACTTGCCAAAGCTAGAAACTAAGCATTCTTTTACCCTCCACCCAAATGGCCATGAAGTCCTACAACTTATATCCCTCCAAATATTTTCCTTCTTCACTCCTTAGAATCTCCCCATATGTCCATCATTGCTGTCACACTGCCTTTGTCCAAGCCCTTGAATGAGCTGTTATAGTAAACCCCTGAATGGTCTCCTTACTTTAGCTGCTTTTTTCCTCTAGACTGCTAATAGATGTTTTTTCTTTAAGAAATCTAATTTTGCTTCCTTCATTTGGATTACTGATGCAGGACACACCAGTATCAATGTAGCAAACACTGAAAGCATTTCATTACATACTTTTGGCCTCTCTGTACATAGAGATGGCCTTGTCCCCATGCAGCAATTACTGGAGAGTAACAGGACCAGAGTGCGCAGGGGGAACATTCAGAGGCTTGCTAGTCCCTGTGCCAGATCGGGGCCTAGTGACAGTGGACCAAACGGCAGGAACTTAGACAACAAAGTGAGGCCTGAGAGATAGGTGAGGGGGGATTGGTACAATGAGAGAATTGAAAGGATACCCAGAAGGTTGGATCCACTGAGGTCACTGGGGTTAATGATCACCAACAAGGGAGCCCAACAGCATCGTTCTGTTAGGAAAACCAACATTCTGTTGATGACTGGATTTTAGGGTTAGAGAGCTGATTGAGACAGGGGAATAGCTAGATTTTTCTTTGCCCCTACTGTGTGCTGAGGCTTTTAATTACATTTTATTAGTTTCATATAATTTTTACAACAAATAGACTCATGGAACAGAATAGAGAACACCAAAATAGACCCATGTGTATGAAAACTTGATATCTGTTAGAAATGAGATTTAAGGGCTGGAGTGGTGGCTCAGTGGTGTAAGTGTTTGCCTGTCATATGCCGGGACCCATGTTCAAACCCCAGCATCACATACATAACTAAGTGTCAGAATAACAAAACCAGTTGAAAAAAAATAAACAAAACTGATTCTCTCTTTCTCCTCCTCCCTCCCTCTCTTTCTCTCCCTCCCTCCCTCTCTCTCTCTTAAAAGAAAAAAAAAGAAATGAGGCTTAAGATTAGTGAGGAAAGAGTGAATTTTAATAAATAATACTAGAGAAATCAGTCATCTGCATGGGGAAAAATAGTTCCTACTTCCAACACATGTAAGAATTAAGTCCATGTAGCAAACTACTGTTAAAAGCTAGAATAAAAATATTTTAATGATCACAAGGTGAGAAAGGACTTTTTCAAACATACATTATAAGCTCTATAGGAAATAATCATAAAATCAGCTACATTAAGGCAAAAACTTCATAGTAAAAAAAAAGAAGAAGTTGCTATGCATATAATATCCTGATTATGAAAAAAAATCTTAACAAATCAATAAACTAAACCAATTGAAGAAAAATGTCAAAGAATATACAAAGGTCATAGAGAGATGGAGACACCAGGTAACATCTATATAAAAAAAGATTCTTAACTTCAGGGAAATGCAAACTAAAACAAACAAATATTTAAAAGTCTATGTGATTAGAGAATTGGGAACTAGTGTATTCCAGTTGGGAGATAAAATTGGCAAAAACACTGGAAAAGAATCTGGCTAAATCTAGTAAATTTGAAGAGACAACCTCTATGTAAGCAGCCATCCTGCAGATCCTCTGTAATGTACAAAAAGTGTTTGTCAGAGTAGCAATTGCTACATTGTTCATACCATTAGTAAACATAGAAAACTGCATCAGTTAAAATGAAGGAATTAGATCGATAGGTTGACTCTTCAAAGCTCAAGGTTGAGTGAAAAAAGCAAGTTGCAGACTGATACCATTCATTTTTAAATGAACCACATACAAAATAATACTGTATATTACTGTTTTTCTTTGAAGATGTATTTATCGAGATGTAATTTGCATGTAGTAAAATTCACTCTTTGTAGGTTAAAGGTCTAAGCTTTGACAAATCACATACAGTCCTGAGATGACCACCCTAATCAAGATAGCGCAGCTCCATCATCCTCCCAAGGGACCTCACTGTGCAGCACACAAGACTCCAAATGTAGTCAATGTCTTCATCCAACTCCAACCCCAGTCTGCCTTCTGTCCCTAGAATTTGGTCCTTCCCAGAACACCATGTAAATGGTACCATATAGAATCCTTTGGAGTACAGCTTCATTCATGTTTAGCATAATGATTTTGAAATTCTTCTGTGCCATGTTATGTGTCAGTAGTTTGTTCTTCATTATTGCTAAGTGGTATTCCATTGTGTGGCTTTATGAGTTTAACAGCTGATGGATATTTGTCTTGTTTCCTGTTATTGGTAATGATGAATCAGGTCCCATACATCTTTATGTATAGGTTTTTGTGTGAACATAAATTTTCATTTCTCTTGGGAGTGTGATTATTTGGTCATACAGTAAATGAATGCTTAATTTTGTAAGAAACTGTGAAATTGTTTACAATGCATCTGCACCCTTTTTTCACCCCATAGGCAATGACTGAGAGTTCCACTTGTTCCATGCCCTCATTATCACTTAGCTTTTGTTTGGCTTTGTTTTTAACATTTTAGCCACCAATCTTCTTGCCCAAGTACCTTGATATGGACATTTAAGAAAAATGACAGAACTTGCCAAACATTTTTTTTATGCTATCAATTGTGTTTCTAAAGCTGTGGGAGATCACACGTTATGATCCAGGAGGTTTGAAAGGAATGGGCAGGAAATAAAGCGACGGTACCAGAGTACCCAAATGTCATAAACAAATATGGAGCAAATCCTATTTTCTTCCATGTTTGTTTGTTTCTGAAGGATCCCTTTGGGAAGAGATCATGCTGAATTGTCAAACAGACCAAGACAACAGCCATAGCTGATACAAAATTAATTAACAATGGTGTATCTCAGATATTATTGAACAATCATGGCTGACATGTGTGTAGCCTTTTTTCTAAACCTCCCCTTTCCATCGTCCCCCAAATGCCTCTCTCCAAGTTTATAGGGGGAGAGACAAGTGCTGGGACCTCTTGACTCCCCTAGCTGTGCACCAGTCTTTCCCCATTGCCAGTGTACCCCTCTGCACAGAGCTTCACAAGTAAAAGACAGAAACCTGGGCCAGTTAGTGAAGGGAAAGCAGGAGCGAATGAGGAGCTGAAGTTGGGGTATGAGAAAAACAGTGAAAAACAGAAAGGGAAAGAACTGGAGAGAAAAATGGAAAGAGAAAACTATGGACATGGCAATAAGAAGAATACCATTTCTCTACACAGATATCAGAAAGATAAAGCTCCATTAGTCCTTAGGAATCCACAGATAGATTCTTCATTTCCCTTCCAGCAACAAAATCCTATACTTCTATAAAATGTCACATTTCCGCTTTATATTTCACTGTGATCCCATAGCAGCAAAAGGTTTGCCTCAGCTACCCAAGGGCTTAGGTTGTAAAGTCCATGCACTCCACGCTAAAAGTAAATTCTTGCATTAGTTATCCAAATTGTTTGAACCGAGGAACTGAATTTTCAGCTCATATCTCCCTTTTTTATCAGCAAATAGTAATTTAAAGCCATTTGCCAGGGGGATGGGTCCCGGGTGACAGAGTATGGCCTATTAAAATTAATCCTGACAGAAGATCCTTGCTGCTTTCTCCAAGCCCATTCAGGCCCTTGGTTTATGAACAGGATGAACAGACGGCCCATCCCAGAGGGACCCGGAGGAAGCAGTTACCATGGCCACCTGCATTGTTTGCTCAGCTGCTTAGAAAAACCAGGACTAAGGGAAATGGGATTAATCAAGGGGGCAGTTGCCCATGGAAAAAAAACACAGAGGCTCTGGTCAGAAAATCTCAGCCAAATAAGTTTCAAGTTGGAGGAAAAGCACACTTTTTCTCTTCCAACCTTTTCTTCAGACCCTCACATGGTGGAGTGTTGCTAATGACAAATCTCCCATTGCAGGCTACCACTGTCTTTTATGATCTTCATGGTGTGGGAGAAGGGAACTTAGAAAAAAACACCAAATGTGTGGTTCTTTAAAATTTCATGTAATTTTATTTTTTAATTAGCAAATGTAATGCAGATTCTTGGTTAAATGAGTGACTAATTGTGATTGATTGAATAATAAACCTTTGTAAGATTTTTTTATAAGAATAAACTCATAAATCAGAAATTAAAAATTTCTTGAAAGAACTCATGTACTGATCTTTGGTACAGACTGTACAGACATCGTAGCTAATGCCCATCCTGTCAGAATATAGTTTTAAACAAGATTTAAATACCTTCCCCTCCACTTCACTAATTTTCCTTCCCCTTGACACATTGGCTGAAACTCCCTTTGGCTAACAAAGATTTCCCTTTGAGACCATAGACACTTCTAAAGGGCTGTGGTCTATCGGTCATTTACATATAAGAATGAATTAGTTCCAAATGGTTTTCTTGTAAAATCCCCCCTGAGGCAATAACCCACACCAAAAGAGAGAGGTTTCATGAAGGGAATGGGAGAAAATGAAGACAATTTTGAGTAATCTGAGAAGCACAAACCCGTGAGTTTAGGGCAGTAGGACCCCAGAGGATCTCATCTCCAGGATTTGGAAACTATGTAGGCCAGGCAAAAAGGGAAGTAGGAAGATATCAAAACCAAACCTTGCTTAGAATCAGTGCAGATTCCACCCTGGAAGGCAAAGTATCCTAGAGTCAAGAGCCATCATATCTTTTTCAGGAGAAAAATATCATAAGTCTGGCTATAAAAATTATTCAGTGAGTAAAATATGATCAGATAAACTGTGTTTACACTTCTGTGCCTGAGGAAAGACAAGTTTGCACATTTATGAGAAATGGAAAGAAGGGAGGGAACCCTCGAGGTCACTCTGTAGGATGGGCGCTCACACCCCTTTCCCTTCGGGTGACCCTGTGGAGGGAGGATACCCTTAGTGGAGGGAAAGAAAGTGCACACTACATCTCTCACTCTGTGGGAGTCTGACAAACATCAGGAGCCATGAAATAAAGGGCATGGCAGTCTAGTACAGTCAAGGGCATGGCAGTCTAGTACAGTCGGGAGGAAAAAGCCACTGTCCCTTCCTCTCACCGGGGTCAAGTGCTTAGTCACATTTCATTTTGTCTTTTTTTTTTTTTAAGAGAGAGGGATAGTGAAAGAGAAAGAAAGAGAGAGAGAGGGAGAGAGAATCAATTTTATTTAGTTTTTCATGTGGCTTTCGTTGCTCTGACACTTCATTGTGTATGTGGTGCTGGGGTTTGAACCCACATACTTGCACATGCCAGGCAAGCACCATAACCGCTGAACCACCACTCCAGCCCCGCATTTTCTGTCTTGATGAAAAGGAACACAGCTCTCAACAGTGAAATATATAGTTGGAAAAATTACTCAGGGAAAAAAAAAAGTCCTCCCTTAATTTTCTTCCCTAAAATTTGCATGAGAGACGAGTCAACTCCTGTATGTAGGAGAGTAATGCAAGTGAGAGAATAAAAGTCGTGGTTGTAAAATTCCTCTGTGCCCAGCGGTGTTCCTAAAGAGGGTTTGGAAACCATTCACTTGTGAACCTCTCTGGCCCTCAGTTTCCTCATTTAAAATGAGGGTATTCAACCAGACTAACTCCAAGACGCTTTTAACATTGAAGTTATAGGATTCTAAGATGATTAATGTTATGAAGCATTCTTTGGCAACATCTGCATCTATTTAAGCTCATAAATGCTAAGAAGAAAAATTTGGTATGCGGTAAAATCAGGAAGCAGGTAGCTCCCTTTGAGTAAATACTCATCCAACATCGACAGTTTCAGGTTTATCAACTTCCCCATGCTGCTGTAGCTGTCCGTGTCTTTTAGGACTGGATAATGTTTTCCAGCACCTAGAATTCCCAAGCTTAATTTAATTTCTGCATCCAGCGGATGACAGCTCTGAGTACTTTAAGATGGTTTATAAGGTTGAAAAGTACCCTGAATTCGTCGAAAGAGCAGAAGACAAGCAAACTAATAAATGATGTGGGCGTCACACCACTCCAAGCAGACTCAAGGAAAAGGGAGTTTGAAGGAATAAATATTTTCTTGATAACACGCAGAAAGAAAAACATCGGATAATGAAAGCTAAGGGATGAAAATTGTGAGTCTTTGGCCCCGCCAGTCTCCTGATGGCTTTCTCTGACTGCACAGTATTTTTCAAAATTACAAATTTGAGTGACTTAGGATGGATGCATACTTACGTTCCAGGGGAGCACCCTCCCTGCTCCTGCCAGCCACTTGCTCACCCCCGTTGTCCCATGCTCTCTACCTTGGCGCAAACTTCCTGACTTTCCAGGCATTTGAATTTGGGTGTGAGAGGTAGGTGTAAATGAAAACTTCAGCCCAACTGTTACAACAATTAATATGGAGACGCCTAGATGAACAGTACAAGATTTATACCTGTTACGCAAAAGTGGTCTTTACCTCTAAATATCAGTTTTGTAAGGCTGTTTTAGGAACACTCACAAGTGGTTCTTAGCTAATTCATGGAATGAATGTTCCTCTAGATTATAAACTTGACCAAGATTATAGCCTTTTTCTAGGATCTAATGTAAAAATTGAATTTTAAATCCCTCATTACCTTATCAGGCCTTTCTGTAGGTAGGATTCAGTCTTTTTCTTAAAGGGGACACCATTTCTTTGTTTTATAAGTCACACCAATAAGTGTCCTGGTCAAAGGACATAATGCTGTCATTTTGAATAATTCCTAAGTAAGTGTTTGTGCCAGGCATTGTGGCACATGCCCGTAATTCCAGCAGCTTGGGAGGCTAAGGCAGGAGGATCACAAGTTTGAGCCCAGCCTCAGCAATTTAGTGAAGCCCTGAGCAACTTAGGGAGACCCTGTCTCAAAAAGTAAAGGAGCTGGAGCGGTGGCTCAGCGGTTGTGGCGCTTGCCTGGCATACGCAAGGATGTGAGTTCAAACCCCAGCACCATGTACTCAACGAAATGTTGGAGCAACAAAAGTCACATGAAAAACTAAATAAAATTGATTCTCTCTCTCTCTTTATACCTGTCTCTCTCTCGCTAAAAAAATAAAATAAAATAAAAAATATTAAAAAAAATAAAAAGTAAAAAAGGATTGGTGATGGGGTTAAGCACCCCTGGGTTCACCTGGGTTCAATCCCTGGCAGCAGCTCAAATAGCATGCAGACGTTTTTACAAAGTTTCATTAAACACTCTTATCTGCAACAAAAGCCATTTTAAAAAGGTCAAAGAAAATTAAGAATCTTTATGATCACCTTGGAAACATCAGTATCTTTACAACTGCATTTTATACTTAACATTTCATATTGAAGATTTTTGTAACAAAAAAAGTCATCTTGAGACAGCCCTGATTTCCTTTCCCCCAGCCTCCCAAAAAATGTTTACATAACTTTGTGGGTACCATAAAGATATTTTATTTTAGGGTTGGGCTACAAAGTGACCAGTTATATTGCTTTCAGTCTGAGTGTGTTTTGTTTAGGAGGTGGCAAGTTAGGAGGAAAGGGGAGAATTAAAATATTTGCAAGATGTCATTAATCTTCAGCAAGAGCCTAGAGTTGTTTTTCTCCCCTTTCATTTCAGAACTAATCCAGCTTTCTGTTATTTGGCTCACAAAAGTCTTAAATCTGTAACAAGAGAGTAACTTCCTGTTCTCAAGAGTATGACTGCCAAAGAAAACATTTACAAGAAAAGTCCCGGGGCCAAAAAATTGCCTACTAATTATTTCTCAAACCCCCTCCCAGCCCTAATTCAGGAAGGTGAATGCTGTAAACGCCCTACATTAAACCCCTGAAGTATGTGTTGAAAAATTAAGAGAAAACTCTCAAGAACTGTTTGCCATTTGTTTATATTTTATTGCATTCATATTGTATCAGTTTTACAGCCCTTGGGCACAAATGAAATGTTTCTTATAATATTTTGTTCAGAATTCCACAAAGATTATAGACTATGCTGTTATCAAAATACCTTGTGGAAACTTTGACCTCATGCCTTCCCAACTGAGGAAATGTGGCCCGACATCCAGGGGTTGGGCCGGCACTGCCAGGTAGATCACGGGGGCTCCCAGCTGGCCTAACACTCACGTTGAGGTGCGGGTGTTTTCCTTGGGGTTCTATCCGTGCAATACAATCCCAATCAGAACTCCAGCAACTCTTTTGTAGAATTCGATAGACTGTAAAATTCATATGAAGATGCAGTGCACTGAGAAGAGCCAAAACAATTTTGAGAAAGAAGAACAAAGTTGGAGACTTACTACCTGACTCTGCAGCCAGTGACAGAGCTGCTGCAGTCAAGCCCATGCGGTCCCTGAGGCAAGAGCAGCTGTCAATCTGGCAGAACTGAGTTCCAATACAGACTTAAGCTCTGGCGTCGACTGATTTCCAATAACAGTGCATGGGGAATTCAGTGGGAAATGGGTAGTCTTTTCAAATGGTGCTAAAAACAATTGGATAACCACAAACAAAAAGAAAGAATGAAAAAATAAAATGCCTATGTTGATATATACTTCATGCCATGTATCAGTATTAATACATGTGTTAATCCTGCCTAGTAATCACCCCAAATTAGTAGCAGTCTCCCTCTAGTTTCTTTGCCTCTGGTCTCTCTTTCTAGAAACATATCTCCAGTCTCACTTTTAGGCCTTTCCTTCATTGACAAAGTCCCATGTGTTATTCTCAAATTCCCACTGAGGAAAAGGAGATAGACTTCTTAAATCTCCTACCTATCCAGCCACATTTTCTCCCTCCTGTGGTTTGGACATGGTTTGTCCCACAAAGGCTCATGTGCTGGAAGCTTGGTCCCCAAGTGTGGGTGCCCACTGCCACTGTGGTGATGTTGAGAGGAGTTAAGGCCTTTAAGAGGTGGGCCTAGCAGGAGGTGGTTAGGTCACTGGAGGTAATGCCTATAGAAAGGATTAATATAATTCTTGTGGGACCCTGGTTAGTTCCTGCAAGAACAGGTTGTTATATAAAGAATAAACCTGGCTCTTGAATCACTCTGGCTTCTGTCTCACCATGTAATCTCTTGAAGATGCTTCCACCATGTTAGAGTGTCCACCACAGGCCACTCAGATGGGGTAGCCTGATCTTGGGATTTCAACCTCCAAAACTATGAGCTAAACAAACTTCTTTATAAAGTACTCACCATCAGTTATTCTGTTACAGCAATCCCTATCTTCCTTCTGCACAATCTCGTTCACTACTATTCACTGTCTCTAATTAAACTGTCTTGTAAGAGGAAATCCATAGGTTTGCAGACACTCCTGATGTAATGCCTCCTTCCCATTCATGCCTACTAATAATAACAGCAGCTACCAGTTATTGGTGTGTCTTTGATGCAGTGTTGGTAAATTTATCCGTGTATCATATTATCTGCATAGCAAGTGTATGTGGGGGTGCAATTCCATTAACTCAGAGGTGAAGCTTTGTGCTGAGACACAGAACCTCAGAGAGCTGTCCTGAACTGACCAGGGTGGGTATTGTGGTTTAATGGCAGTCTGGGACCAACTTCAGGCCTCTCCACTGCAAGGTGGAATCAGATAGGCTTGGGTGTCTGGGGATGATTTTTCACATATCTTTGAGTTTTGGTTTCCTCATCCACAACATGGTAATGATAACATCTTCCAAATAGGTCTCAGTATACACTCGCCACATCCCACTCAGTAATGCCTGGCCTCCTTTACTTCCCTCAACCAAGGCTCTTTCTGGAATACATTGCATTTGTCAACTTTTCCATGATTCTAGGGGTTTGGAATGGATTCCTTTCAGATGACTATAGGAAACTGCCCCCAAGAAGCTTACGCCACTGCAGAAACAAGAAACAGACATGATGATCAGTCATTTGATGTAAAGTTGAAGAAAGGATCAAAAATAAGTGTCCTTGGGATCCAGAGACAGAAGAGATCAGAAGGAGACGGACTGACTGGAACCAATTTTGAGGATATGAGAGTCTGTTGTCTGTTTTCTGGGCCCCTGGCAAGCACTTATAGGAGTCCAGAAGAGCTCTATGTCCAATTGTCACCTGAGCCAGAACAGGACTGAATTCTACCCTTCCTGTCACCCCTACCTTTATTCTGGAGACCACCCTAGAGATACTGGAGCAGGCAGATAGTATTCACTGGGGGGAAAACAGTGGATGCTCAGAGTAGACACATGGACCAGCTCAGGGGTCAGCCTTTGTAGTTGCACCCTAAGTAGGTGGACTGTGTCACACATCCAACTCCAAACATACCCCAGTGTTGGTCCTATCTCCAAGACTAGCCCTGGGAGCTGACTTCTGAGACATGTCCCACCCAGAGTCAAATCCTCAGGCACATGGCCTGAGCCCTTTCTGCCTCCATAACCGACACTCAATTCTGGCTCGCTAAGCAGCAGACCCATTCTGCTCTCTGGATCCAGGGGGACACTTGGTCTTTCTGAGTCACATCCTGTTTCCTGTCAAATGCCTAGACACTCCCTGAGCCCTGGGGGTACCTCCAGGCACGCAGCTCACACCTGCTCAGGTATCCAGAGGCAATATCCTGAAGAACTTTTTTCATTGCCTGTTTGGGGGGTAGGTCTGCCCAAATCAAACCTTTTTTTAAATATACTCCATTTCTCATTCCTAATGTTGGCAAAGGGTTCAGGAAATCACATTCTCATCCCATTGGTAAGAGTTTCAATGGATGCAACTTTTCATAGGACAAATCGGACTTTACGGGACAAAAGACTTAAAGTGTGCTTACCTTTTGGCTTGCCAATTCCTCTTCTAGGATTTTATCCTGAGAAGAAAATTAGGAGACTGTATGAAGAGTGTACGAGTGTATGCAAGATGGTTCACAGAGGATTGCTTAAAAAAAAGAGTAAAGACAACCTCCCAAATTTCAAAATGAGGGGATAGGTTGATTAAATCATGGTATATCAATAAAATGGAATTTAAGCAACTATTAAAAACAATGGTGTAGATTATATGTGTTTACACATATAAAAATGATTACAATAAGCAAAAGGTGGTTATGAAAGTATATACTGATAGTAGATAACATGGTTGGAGCACTTACTTGTACCAAGCACTATTCTAAGAACTGCATGAGGACTAACTCATTTGCTCTTCACATTAACTCCATCAGGAAGAAACTGTCACTGTTCTCCTTTTACAGGGACTGGGGGGCGGGGTCTGTGACTTACCATGCACATACTAGTCACTGAGCTCAGGCAGTTGGACTACAGAGTCAACTTTTTTTTTCTTTTTTTTGAGAGAATCAATTTTATTTATTTTTTCATCTGGTTTTAGTTTTTCCAACATTTAGCACTGGGATTTGAATCCAGGTCCTTGCACATACCAAGCAAGCAGTCTACCACTGAGGTAGCCCCCAGAGCCCACACTCTTAGAAACCACATAATTTTGCTTCTCAGTAGAGAGTTTTAAAAATAAAACAAGATAAGTGGTATATTGGTGTGTGTTTAAGAAGGTCTGGAAGGCCTGGCATGAAAATATTAATTTGAAGCATTATTATAGAAAGTTATTTTTTAAAATAAGATGTAATGCTTTACAATCTAATACTTTTTTTAGAGTTATAATGGGAAGGGGAAGGGAGGGATAAGGGAGGGTAATTGGGGGGGCACTCCTGGGGATAATTGCAATATCCAGAATGTATACATATTTTATACACATTTTATATTATTTTGTTAAAATCTTGTAAGGTTGCTCAAAATAAAAAAAATTTAAAAAAAACCCTATTGCATATCTGCTGTTCTTTCAGTGCAATAAATTTACTATGCAATATTAGAGTTCTTCCCCCAATTCTACACAATATTTATTTTCTTGAAGTAGATGTGTGTCACTCTTTCATATGAGGTTTGGCATTATTGGATCTAAAAGGATTCTCTCTCAGTTTCTTTCAGCTTTAGTCTGTACAATGTAGGAACTCTCTTTAGTAATCCTTCTGGATAGCTCAAATAATGTTTGGAATTCTCCATATGTTGAAGGCATATTTAAAATACAAAGGCTCCAGCTACAGAATGATCCCTGGAACTCTTTAAATTTAAAATCTCTATAAAGTTTTTCTTTTTCTTGCTCATTTTAAGAGAGCGACAAATGTTTGCAAAACAGTTTTCATTTTGCCTTGGTCTCATGAAAACTGGCATTCTTTAAGTCATTGTATTTCATTTAGAAATAGCTTCCAGACCAGCTTCTCCTTGGGCACAGGGCTCCCAGGACCCTCTGCCCCTCTCTGAGCCCTGCTTCCCTATCTCCTGGTCCTGACATGTTCCTTCTTGGCAATTTTCACAGTGCATGGTTTCTTTTTGCTAGAACATTCCACTAGAGAGGGCCACCCAGGAGCCAATAGAACTTTAAAATAAACCTCCAGAGTGACAGCAAATGCTGCCCAGGTGCCCGGCCCCATGCCAGCCCCTTTTGTGAATTACCTCATTTGCTACTTACATTAGCCTATTGAGTGAAAATGATTTACCCAGGTTGCTAGGGGATGAGACTATATTCAGAGAGCTTTCATAGCTTGCCCACATTCCCATAGCCAAAGTTTAAATAAAAATTTTGTTCCAAAATGCACATTTTCTTCACACTATCCTAACTCACAGCAATTCATTTAATTTTGTGGGCTTTTTTTCTTTTTCCAAATTGGGAGAGGTAAGGAGAACCTAGAAAAAGGGAGGAGGATTTTTAAAAGGAAAAAATGCATTTTGTGATCATGCATATCTTACTCTCTTCAGAAAGGGTGTTCACTAAATACATTTCAAAAATTAAAAAGAGGGCTGGAGCGGTGGCTCAGCGGTTTCGGCGCTTGCCTGGCAAGCACGAGGACCCGGGTTCAAGCCCCAGCACCACGTACACAACAAAGTGTTGGAGCAACTAGGGCCATGTGAAGAACGAAATAAAGTTGTTTCTCTCTTACTGTCCCTCTCTCTTTAAAAAAAAAAAAAAAAAAAAAAAAAAAAAAAAATTAAAAAGAAACACACGGACACATTAAATTGTATAGCTTTTACATGCTTCTGTAGATCATACTGATTGAAAGGCCACTGTGATCTGACCTTGACACTCATTCCAGAGCCTGATTTGTTTTCCCTTTTACATGGTCATGGAAGAGACACAGACACAACATTAGTAGAACAAAATATATGGTATTTATTAAACATATGTGATATAGGTTATAATATCAAAGTAGAACGTGCCTGAACAGATTACTCATTTGTTTAACAAAACACCAATTGATACTGAAAACATTAAATGATTAAATTTTTCACAACATACAAAATTCTCTTTAAGTTAAAGTGAACAAGAAAAAAAAAATCACAGGTTGAATAAATACAGTGATTCATCTGGTCCTAGGAAGGCATAAGGCACAAATTAAAACAAGGGATTAGCAATCAACATGAAGTTTGTCTGGCTCACCCGCATCTCCAAAGGTGGCTCGCACAACCCTGCACAGAGCACTGTATGCTGGGAATCCTTCCCTCCAAGTTCAAGTTTTTCCAGGTGCCCATGCTTCTCATGGACAGGCTTCTTTGTGCCAGAGAAACACTAACTAATACTTTTTAGGTATACAAAACCTTCATGCTGTAACAAAGCCCCCTGGCATGAGTAACATCAAGTTTCAAATTAATGCCCTCCCAACCAAACTCTAGGAAAGCAGAAAACAAATTGCGAAACTCTGTTAGGATTTCAATGTCTATGTGGGAAACAAATGGTGATGCAGTATGGTGGGGTAACACCGGTTGGGTGTCTGAAGTACGACCTTATATACCTCTCCCTGGCCGTCCCCTCTGCCGTCACTTTCCTTCCTGTCTTCGAAGTCGGTCGGAGCCCCAGCAATTCCCATTCTGGTTTATACTGTGTATATGAGGAAGCAACAGTCACCCTTCCTGACTTCCAGCCACAGGGTTCCAGGGGCTTTGCCTGCCTGTAAAAAGTGCATGTCCCCAAATGCCTACGTCATCGTTTTCTTCATGGTAAACTCCAGGACTCTCGTGTACGGGGTGTAGTTCCTTGAAGGCATCGCAACCTCGCGGGTCCTGTCTGCTTGGCTGAGAAGAGAGAAAAGGCAGAGGAGGAAGATGAAACAAAACCCTCCATATTCTTCACATGGCAAGACAACTATGGGACATAATTTTGCAGCATTTAAAAATAAAAAGACTGCAGTTTAATATTTCATTCAAACATTACAAAACAGACCTGCAAAGGACTGAAGGCTTTTGTCCTCCCCAATTCATATGTTGGAATCCTAACTCTTAAGGTGATAGCACTGGAAACCTGGGCTTGGGAGCTGACTAGGTGAGAGAGGAGCACCATGAGTGAGACGCAAGCCCTTATCAAAGACACCCATCATCCCATCTGCCACATGAGGACCCAAGGAGAAGGTGCCATCTATGAACCAGAAAGCTGGTCTTCAATGGATACCGCATCTTGATCTTGGGCTTCTTGGTCTCCAGAACAGTGAGAAAGACATTTCTGTTGTTTGTTAGCCACCCAGTTTATGGTATTTTACAGTAGCAGTTCAAATAGATTAAGATGGGACCATAATTTCTAGAAACTCTCAAAGGTTTTACAAGGCATCAGTGAGTCAGAAAAATATAAAGATATACATTCAAGGAGCACATACCTTGGCAGGAAAGACATGTATACATGTAACTCTCATACAGCGTGTTAGACGAAAGTAGAGACATGAAAAGCTGTGTCGGCTATCCTCCGTTTGCCCTTTGCTTTCCACCCCTCTCACTTGCTCTGCGCTCTGGGAAGCTGACTTGAAGGTCAACATCAGTAGACTCCTTGCCCATTTTGTTCTAACCAACTTGGAGATGGCAGCTAAGGATCAGAAACTGGGCAGCCAGAGAGTCAGGACATTTGTCTTCTTCCAGCTACGCTGCACCTGGGTAGCTCCCTACCTTCCTCTCCCAAAGGTCACGGCTACCTCTTCGCCTTGCTCTCTTTTACCAGCCTTCTCCCCATGCCTCTTCAGGCCCATGGTGCTGCTGTGGCTTGGATGTGGATTGAGTGTACCCACCCAAGGGTCATGTGCTGGAAGCGTGGCCCTCCATGTGGCAATGTTGAGGTGGTGGAACTTTTAAGAGGTGGGACCTAGGTTATAAGGGCTCCACACCCACCCTGGATTTGTGCTGTCTGCTGGGGGTGGGTCAGGTCTACCAGGGGTGGATTAGTTCCCCAGGCAGGTTGTTATAAAAAGAACAAGTACTGCCCCTCCTCAGTCTCTTCCCGTCTCACCACACGACCTCTCTTTTTCTTCACATGTGCACCCGCCACTGTGCTATCGTCCACCATGAAGCTCAACAAGAGTGACAGAATGGACTAAGACAAGTGGTTTCGGCTGCCACTTCTGTAGCTCCTTGTTTTTTACCCTTACAGTTGTCCAAAAATTCCTAAATAGCACTTCAGTTAACGCTCTTCAATCTTTCCTTCTTCCCAGGACATGGAACAATTCAAGAATGAACACATTTTGAGTTAATTGAGGGCAGAACCATTTGGCTTCACCAAGAAATTCACATGTGGAAATTTACACAGGGAAGGGGAATGTTGAGGGACGCCTAGCATCGTCAAGAGGGGGAATAGGAGAAGAGGATTTCAGGCAGAAGGGATGGTATGTGCCAGGGAAAAGGTGGGCAAAGGCACAATTTGTAGCTGTGGAACAGAGACATGCTTGTTACAAGGAGAGCAAGGAATTCATAATGGCAGGTGGAAGAAAAAGAGACCTGGTGGGGAAGAGCCCCGTGCATGCTGCTAAGGGGTTCATAACGGGATAGGGAACCACCAGGTTTTTTGTTGTTGTTGTTGTTTTTCCAGGGCTGAGGACCGAACTCCAGGCCTTGCGCATGCTAGGCAGGAACTCTGCTACTGAGCTAAATCCCCAACCCAGGAAACCACCAGGTTTTTAAGAAGGGGTGTAATATGCTCACATTTTTTATTCTAGCAAGATTTCTCTGGTACTGATGAAGGTTGTCTAAGGAAAGGCTGCTCTGGCAGCAGCAGGTTAGGAAATCCTTGGTGGTTAGGGGACTGAGAAAGGAGAATTCCAACAGGAGCATTGGAAGTGAAGTAGCAAGGAACATTTAGAGAGATATTTAGGAGGCAGAATTAACAGGAGCTTGTGACTAAGATGGAGACATCCCATTTTTTTTCCCTTCTGGATATATAATTTAACTACATTTCCCAGCCTCCTTTGCAATTAGGTGTGCCAGTGACTAAATGGGCAGAAACGATCCACATTACTTCCAGTTTAGTTCTTACAGTCCTTCTACATAATCCTCCAAGCTCACTCGTATTTCCCTTTTATGGAGGAAAGGGGGCACTGGAGGAAAGAATCCTGGGTTCCTGAATGACTATGTGGAGTGAGGCCCACACCAAACCACCTTTGACTATGATGTGAGAAACTGATCCTTATGGAGCTGAGTCACTGAGATTTGTAGGTTGATGCATACCACAGCTACATTCCTGTGTATGGACAAGGACCCAAAACACGTGAAATACAAGAGACAACCCTTTCCCCCAACTTCCCCTGTCTGGTTATTCACAAAGTGGCATATTTTTATATCAGAAGCATGGGGGCCGGATCTTAAACTTCAAATCCAATATGTCTTCCTCATGCTTTCCATCCACCGTGATGCCTTGAAAATGCCTCTCATGCGGTCTCTGCCACACCACAGGAAGTATCTCATGTTGCACTTACTGTTGTAGGCATTTGTCTCTATCGCTGGGTGTGATTTCTCTGCAGGGGAAAACCACATCTCAGTCATCTTCATGTCTCCAGCATCAATCACAGGCTGGACACAGATGACAGTCCACATATGAATGACAATGGAAACCAGAGGTGGAGGGAATTTTGAGGAGTGGTCCCAGTGTCCCCTACCACAAACAGGTATCCATGGGACCTGGCACCTCAGGAGATGCTGGAGATCTGACCAAGCAGTATAGACAAATGGCAGGGGCAGAAGCCAGATGGCAATTTGTGCCAACTCCTGTGAAAATTCCTCAAAACAGAAATGGTCTCTGGTGACAATATTCTAAAAGCCCATAAAATGCAGAAATATTTATAAAGGTGAACCTTCTGGGTTTCAAAAACAGGCACTCATATCCCAACCTTTCAAAAAAAAAAAAAACAAATGGGGTATTTTATTAAGTTGATCACTTGGAAACAACAGGAATTCAAGAGCACAAATAATTCCAACCACAGAACAGGAATTCACCCATTTTCGTTAACACATTCAGGCTATTATTAACCTTTTATTAATCCACAAAAGGGCAGCTCCCTCTCAACATGCGGGCAGCAATAGTAGAATAAAAAAACAACGCTTTAACCAAAAGCCACCTTTGCATTCTGATCTCTGCAACAGAAATATGAAAGTTTGAGCATTTTTAAAGCACTTACTATGTGCTGCTCACTTAAGACCATGGGGAATTTTTTTTTAAAAGAGAGAGGGACAGTGACAGAGACAGAGAAAGAGAGAAACAACTTTATTTAGTTTTTCACATGGCCTTAGTTGCTCCAACACTTAGCTGTGTACGTGGTGCTGGGGTTTGAACCCAGGTCCTCGGGCTTGCCAGGCAAGCACCGAAACTGCTGAGCCACCGCTCCAGCCCATGGGGAATATGTTTCATCAAACTCACCTATTAAGATATAATTGATGAGTTTTCTGGAAACCATGTTCCAATTTACTAAGGGCAGAAGAAAGAAAACTCTCTTTTCTTTTGGATTTTCACTTTTCTCTGTAAATAAAGGCTGGATGAACTGAAATTGTGCTTAATGGCTTTAATTAACATATATCACACTTTTCAAACCAAACTCCTGTCTTAAAAGAAAGAAAAAAGTACTGAAAAGTCCCTGAACTCACAGTCAGTCACTCCTCACCCTTTCCTCTCCGCTCATCTTATGAGATCTTTGCTCGTTGGAAACTCATAAATACAAAGGTTAGATGGAAGGAGGGCAGAAGTTGAGAGGGGGACACTAGAGGCAGGGAGAGGGTACTAGGTAGATTCCACACAGGGGAAGACAGGCTGGTGGCAGTAGGAAAGAGAAGGTCTAAAGCAAGTCCTGAAGGGAAAGGACAACACAGGACGACTGAGTGAGTGTAGGAGCAAAACCATCCACGGCCCAGCAGTTACTGCAATACACCAAGCTGGGGCAAGCTGGGAAGTGGTGGCAGTGTCCAGAGAAATATGCAAATGCAGATGCCTGCTGGGTGCTCTATGCTTGCCTTATCACTTGTTCCTCTCAGCTGGCTCCAGAGGGGATGACCACCAGATCTTCCTACTCAAGGGGAGGAAACCAAGAAACTCCAAGAGGCTAAGACTGTGCCCAAAGCTAAAGATGAAACAGGAGGCAGATCCAGGACCCCAAACCCATGTATCACTTCCAAGTCAGCATTCTTAACCACTTCTAAGAGGGACTGACTGAAGAAAAGGATGATGAGCTCAACCAGGGAAATGAGGAAGACACATTGATGCCTGCTGGAAGAGCCCAGCAGAGACTAGGGAACGGGACTCCTGGGGAGAGGTACACAGCACTCAGGGCTCAGGCACAGGGAGGAGAGGTGAAGCTACTACTGGAACCAAGAAAGAAGCACGAAGAGCCCCCACTTTGGAGGAGAAGGAGGCACCATCAAAGAAGATGGAGAGGACAAGCCAAGGAGGTAGGGAAAGGACCTGGGGGGGGCAAGTCCTGCAAGGGTTAAGGAGCTGAGAGAGTAACTCAAGGCCCCATGCATACTGAAGCACTGTACACTCAATTAGGTTGTCAATCCATTTCATAAATTCACTAATTAGCACCAATAAAATTAAGTTAATGCAACCATGTTAGCATACCCAAATTGATTTATATTTGATTCAGTGTTTTACATGTAAAATCAGAGTTTAAGTTTAATTAAGAGTAGCTAATTTTAATTAAATGCTTAACTTCAGTCCAGTTATCATGCTAAATGCTTTATATACATTTTCATTTAAGTCTCATAGCAATCCAGTAAGATTGGAAACAATTCTCTTAATTCCCATTTTAAGGATGAAAGAGTTGAAGTTTCAGAGAGGCAGGGTAACCTGCCCAAGGCTGTAGTCAGTAGCAGCAGGGAGCGGGGGACAGGGAATCTAGACAGCCGGGCTCCCCACCTGCATCACACTGCTCAGTTCTTCATGAGAGATTAGGGGCAAGAACATAGTGCTTTGGTGTAATTGAGGTTTAATTTGATACTTTCATTGGCTAAAAATATTCTGGAGGGAGCTGTTTAACAAACATTCTAGAAAGCACCATGGAATCTTTTATTGGTTAGATTCGGGTTTGAAGTCCAAGTAAGAACCAGATATTTTGTTGGAAGATACACAATTTAGCAAATTTAACAAGTATTTTCCAGCTATACTCAGGGGCCTGGTTCTAACCCTGACTGTGTGCCTTCTAGTAAAGTCACTTTATCTCTCTGGGTTTTGGTTTTGTCATCTATAAAACGTGGGATTCAACTAGAAAGGGACTGGGTATTTATTTGTTTATTTACTGGTACTAAGGACTGAACTCAGAGGCACTCAACCACTGAGCGACATCCCCAGCCCTGTTTATATTTTATTTTGAGACAAGGTCTCACTGCATTGCTTTGGGCCTTGCTAAGTTGTTGAGGCTGGCTTTGAACTTGTGATCCTCCTGCCTCCGGCCTCCCAAGCTGCTAAGATTACAGGTGTGCACCACTGTACCCAGCTCAATTTATTTTTGACCATAGAATTCTATGCGAACAAAATGTTACCTGGAATCCAACATCCAAAACAGATTAAATGCTGTCTTTCTCAGGTTCTTGTGGGGAGGAAAGGGGGCCTCCCCAGACCAGGACCTCACTAACCCTACCCGTCCCCAGCACTGAGGCCTGTCTAGGAGCCAGGGCTCAGAGCAAGGCAGTTAGTTCCAAGAAGCACAGGTGGAAAACCACTGCCCCACATTATCTCAAATCTCCTGCATCCTCACCAGCAGGACCTGCCCCGCACCTTTCACATAGTAGGCACTTAATAAATAATTGTGAGGAAATGCATGAAATATTATTCTGCCCTTTCGGAAATGTGGATATGTAGTTTTCATTTCCTCTGCTGACTGACCCAGGTAGTTAAAGTGCTAAGATGAATCCTGGGGGAAACCAAATGTTACATTTATGGAAAAGCTGCTTTTAGACACTGAAGCAGCTTCCAAGTTCACCGTAGCCATAAGTTAAGGGTCTGTCAGCACTTCCATTATGAAAACCGCTTTGTGGTTTCATAACTTAGCCATAAAAGTTTGCCTCGGGCTCTGCTTGGGCATACAAATTGAAAAGCTTGTTTTAAGCCAAAATGTGGGAATTAGAAAACAAACAATTTATTGGTTTCAGACATAATTTTGTACCCGTCTTAGCCAAACAAGATTTATTATGTGGGCAATTAGAGTGGACTAAGCCACTTGGTTCTTGAAAAATAAAAATGAGGGGAAATGGCTGAATTATTTATATTTCAAAAGGACTCCCTGAGCACAATCAATCATTCTTTTTAGTTATATTTTCATCATGAACACTGCATCACAGAGATCCAGAGTCTACTTAAGTATCTTTCTGTTAACATTTTGTTGATTATATTACAATGATAAAATTGCCTTGTTTTTGCCAGAAGACAAATAATATAAACAGGAATATTGTCAGAGAAACAGCTTTATGCCGCCCTTTTTTTTTATAATGGCAAGTGGCTTATTTTAATGAACAAAAAAGCATCTGTAATAAATAAAAAAAAGTAAAGTAGGGAAATGAGGTCACCTGCTCAAACTGCTGACTTTACAGCCCAGGACGAGGCCCCACCAAGAATGACTTGCCAGAAGCAGTCCTGCTGGTAGGTAGCAGGCTGGAACCAAGCCCTCCACTGCCAGCTTGGCGACTGGCTCATCGCTCTTTCCCACCAGATGCAACTTCCCAGGATTCAACATCTTTCTGAACCACCAGCGTTAGTACAGCACACACCAATGCCTCTGCTTAGGCACAAATCTCCTCCTGCACACAGGATATCAGGCATTTTGTGACTTTGGTTAGCTAAATCATAAGTCACATGTCATTAGGATCCTTGTAAATTTGTTTTATGTCCTCTTTAGGCCAAGCAGTTATGAGCAACTAAAAATGGGAAGTTGGTCACCAAGGGTAGAGTTCTACTAGGTCACGGGCTCTAAACTCACTCAGGAGGGACATGGGCATGGATGTGAGAAGCATCTTAATGAACAGGCCTGTCCTGGCCCAGGAATGCCACTGGACCAACCAGGTTATAGTCATGACAAATGTACTGACGACAGAAGCAGGTCATTTTATACATGAGCCAGATGCAGTGTTTGACAATATTCCACTACAGTACTGGGGAACAGAAGAATTTTGTTCAAGATTTGGACCCTCTCTCTTCAGCATTACTAAGACACCTCGTACCACCTCCTTATACTGTTATCAATGTCTGCTACGCATCTCTCTCTCTCTGCAGACTCTACTCTGGGGCAGGAACTAAACCTGATTCCTCTCTGTGTCACAACTGGCTGGTACAGGGAAGGCGATCAACGTCTGTTTGCTGAGTGAATAGATGAAGAAATGCACATACTCACCAGCAAGTTTAATTCCTCTTTCAAAGTGGTTTCTCCAGGTCTTACCTTCGCTATCCCTCCAACCCATCCCACAGAAACCTGTTTGAACCCTCAGCATCCACCTCTTGGTTTTGCAGAAACATTTTTGGTAGAAAGAATGCAATTCTGTTAACAACTATACAGTAAAGTATTTTCTTAAGTCAAAGAAGAATCTAGTCAGAAAAACAGGAAATTCCAAAATACCTGGGTAGAAGATCACAGCCCACTCCAATCTCTCTGGTTTCCACTTCAGTCTTGGGTTGGGATTCTGTTAAATAGTCCAACCTGCTTTGTAGTTCATTATTCTAGAGACAAGGGGGAAAGTGCTTTTAGTCAACCAGATATGTTTCCCCAGAAATCTGCAAGATACAATTTATACATATTATCTGATTTTTTTGCCATGATATGGACATTGATCATAATGTATTTACTAAGCATCTCTATAAAACAGATGTTGAAGAAATACATTGATTGAATCCTTATACATAGATCTGTGTATGTATACACATGTACATTCAGTTTTGCATAGACACAACATACCCTAGTCTATATAATAATCAGCATTTTTTAGTCAACAACTAAAGGTATCTTTAGCATGTTTACTAGTTTTCTTTTTATGTAAACAAACTATTTTAATTGGTTCACATTATTCCATCCTACAGATGTTCATTGTTTATTTAACTAGTCTCTTATTGATGGGCATTTAGATATTTATCACTTTTTGCCATTACAAATAAAGTGCAGCTCAACTTTTAACACTCCCTCATTAAACTATAAAATGAGTAAGTCTATTAATTTAATTTAGTGGGAAATACCTCTATAACTCAATAATTAGTATTTCATAGGTGTGGAAAATTCGGAATCTCAAACATATAAAATAGAACAAGCTCCTTGGGATTAAAATTAGCATTCTGAAAAGTTTTTCGTTTTTTTTTTAGGCCAGAGCCAAGCATCACATAGGTAGATGATTAGATGCTCAGGAATTAGAAATCTGTCCCAAGGGGGAGATGAAGGACAAAGGAACAAGAAAGTTGAGGACATGGGGATGAAAATAGATGAAGTGATGGTATCTGAAATTTAAAGGGCAAATCTCTCTCTCTCTCTCTCTCTCTCACACACACACACACAAAACATAAGTTAACAGTGGTTATTTCTGTGTATTGAGATTTTCAGATGCTTTTTAAAAAGTTATTTATACATATTTTTTTGGTAATGCTAGAGTAGATTTCCAAAAGGCAGTGACAGTATCTATCTTCCTGGCTACATCCTTGAAGCATGACATGAAGCTGATGCCAGATAAAATTTATCAAATAAACAAACATACAAATAATTTTACAATAGGCATGATATTTGTCTAACTAGAAAAAAGTTTAAAGCATTTGTCTTTTCTTCCTTTCAAGTTGGAGCTGAAGATGAAGCACTAGTCTAAGATCCTAGAAGGGACATGGAAGTTTAAACGTCTTATGGAAACAGAGCTCATTTGTTTTGAAAGGAAGGATGTAGGTTAATCAGGAGCTCTCCCCATGATACCAAGGAGTGAAGCAGCAGCTCTTGTCCAAACCCGTGTTCTGTACTAGGTAAAGGTCTATGGATCCCTTCTGATAATTAGGGAGTAGGGTAAAGAAAAATAGTACATTCCAGATTCCCAAACAGCTATCTAGCTATTCTAGAGCTATGGGCTCCAAATCCATCACCCACTCCTTAGTATGAAGAATGGTGCTGGCTTACTGCCAGGGGGACATTTTACTCTCTCGCTCTTTCTTTCTCTCCCCCCACCCCACATGCATGTGTATGCAGCTTCCTTGGCGATATCTGGTCTCTCCCATTCACAAGGAAAGAGAAAGGCAAAAGAAGCCTGCTCCTGTGATAAATCCAGCAATCCTGTGGCCTTACCCCTTTTCTCAATGTAAAGACTTTAGTCATAAGGATTTCACAGAATGCTGGGTCTAGAACCTATTATAAGGGGACATAGGAGACAAAGTTAGCAGATTTGCCCCAATTGCTACACAGTGAATAGTAAACCAGAAGCCCAAAATCCTTTGCTCTGTTTCATGGGAACTATATCTATGCACGTCAGGCAGCCACAGAAGCACACAAATAAAACATTTATACTCTTGAAAGATTGATACCATCAATAAAAAGATTGGTTTATCTTCTGTATATCATGCAGTCTGTGAAATGAGGTGAGAAGTAGTTTGCAGTTAAAAACAGATAGGTGATTCGCAACCCCAGAGGAGTTCAGACCTGCGACAGCACAGACAACCAAGCAGAAAGAACAATCTGATAACTGCCAATAAACACAGGGAGGCATGCAGAACGCTAAGATGGAACTCAGAGGAGACATCTAACTCAAAATGGGGACAGGGAATGGAGTTCCTGGAGTTAGGCAAAGGAGAGTGTAAGAGAAGGCAAAGTAGAAGAGTACTCCAGGATTATAGAAACATACTGGGTTGAGAAAAGGCATCATGTTGCCTTAGAACAGGAGTTAGTTGTGAAGGGCTACATATTACAAGGAGTCAGCAGCCAATCCTATAAAAGCCAGGTCAGCACCAGAATTTATCTTAATCAATTAGAAGCCAAAACTGCCTTAGAGGGAACTTACCCCAGAGGTATCACCTATCACATACTAGAAAGGGTGTAGCTGGTTCAACAAAATTCATTTATTTTTTAAGACAAAAACTTCAGTTATCTTAAGAACAATGAAACAGAAACTAAAGTGTTATGGTTTAGATATGAGGTGTCCCCCAAAAGTTCATGTGTGAGACAATCCAAGAATTTTCAGAGGTGAAATGATTACATTACAATCTGTGAACTAATCGGTGAATTAATCCACTGATATGGATTAACTAGGTGGTAGCTGCAGGAAGGTTGCTGTGACTGGAGGAAGTAGGCCACTGGGGATGTGGCTTTGGGTTTATATTTTATCCCCGATGAGGAGACCTCTGTTTGTTTCCTGGTTGTCAACTCCTGAACTTTCCTCCTCCATTCTCTTCTGTCATGATGTTCTACCTCATCTTGGACCCAGAGCTACAGAATTAAACATCTATGGACTGAATCTCCAAAACCATGAGCCCCAGATAAACTTTCCCTTGTCTACATTGTTCTTACCAGGTCTTTCGGTCACAGCAGTGAAAAAGCTGACCAAAATATAAAGTCGCTTAACATATTTAGAGTCAGGAAAATGCAATCCATTTTCAAGGGAAAAAGAATCAACAGATACAATCCTGATGTCTCAGATGTTGAAATTTTCAAATAAGGACTTCAATGAAGCTATCATAACTGTGATCAATGAAGTAATGGGAAATACACTTACAAGTAAGGAAGTAGGTAAAAAATAGAAAATATATGAAAGAACCAAATGGGAATTTTAGAATAGAGAAATACAATACTTAAATTTTTAAATTGTTTTGCTAGATAGACTTAAGAAAAATGATGGAGTCAGTAAATTTGAAGATATATGAAAAGAAATTATCCAATTAAAAGAAGTTAGAAATGAAAATAATAAATGGAGCTTCATAGAGCTGTGGAGCAATTTTTAAAAATCTAAAGTAAGAATATTAAAATCACAAAAAGATCAGGGAGGGAAACTCTAGCAGAAAAAACATTCTAAGAAATAATAACTGAAAACTTCCTGAATTTGGTGAAAATCATAAATTTACAAAAGAAGTTCAGCAAACCCACACAGAATAAATTCAAAGATAAACAGGTTATAGTCATAAGAAAATCTTGAAAGCAATATGTAGCATACTGGGGAATTATCATCTGAGTTACAGAGATATCGCATCAGAAAGGACTGAAACCAAAACAGTGCTATATTGAGAGAAGGAACCTGTCAACCTGGAGCTTTCTATAGTTTAACAATAAAATAAAATTATGACCTTACTCTTGGATAAGAAAAATTAAGAAAAAGTTTTACCACATGGCCTTCATTACACAAAATGCTAAATAAAAGTTCTTTGGGCTGAAGAGAGATGATATCAGAAACTCACAATTTCAGGAATGAACAAAGACCATGAGAAATAAAAAGCATATAAGTAAATACAAAATGTTCTACTTCCTTTTAATTTCTTTAAAATATATGTAATTATAAAAGGAAAAGTAATAACAATACATTGTGGATTTATAATAACTGTAGATAAAATTCATAAGACAATTTCAGTAGTGAGGAGGGGTAATTAAACCTACATCATTGCAACATTTCTGCATTTTCCATTCAATGGTACAAGATTATCTCTAAGTGGACTGTGAATAGTTGGTGTATATTGTAACACCTATAGCAAATAACTGAAATATTAAAGAAATAAAGCCAAAATGCCTATATGTAGGAATGATAATCTAAAAAAATTTAAATAATCCAAAAAGAGGCAAGAGAAGGGGAATAAAGTAAAAAACAAAACAAATTAAAAAAAGGATAATGAAATGGTAGACCTAAATCCAATCAATTAGTAAAATTACTATCAAATTATCCTTTATAATTAAATGTTAATGGACTCAACTCCAATTAAAAGGCAGAGACTGTTAGAATGCATAAAAAAGCTAAATTTTGGGCTGGATCAGTTGCTCAGTGGTTAGGGCACCTACAGTGGGCAAAGGTTCCTTAGTATCACAAAAACGTAAGTCATGAAAGAAAAAAAATTAACTGAACTTTATCAAAAAATAAAAAGTCTTTTCAATACTTAGCATTAAGAAAGTGAATGGAGAGAAATGTTTGTATTACATATATCTGACAAAGGTCTGGGTCCAAAATATATAAAGAATTCTTACAACTCAATGAGACACCAAAAAATTCAATAGGCAAAAGATTTGAACAAATATTTCAGAAACTAAGATGCACAAATGGTCAATAAAGACATGAAGAGATGCTTCAGAAAGAAGAGATGCTCAACATCACTAGTTACCAAATTAAACCACAATGAGATGCCCCTACACATCCCCTAGAACAGTTAATTTTTTTTTAAATGACAATACTGATTCTGAATGAGGATGTAGGGAGATTGGTACACTTGAAGTGCTGGTGGGAGAGTCAACTACAAGGCTGTCAAAAACAGCTTGACAGTTTCTGAAGCAGTAAAGCCTTCACCTCCCCTAAAGTAGATATCACCCTACTAAGAATTTACCCAAGAGTACAAATGTATGTTACACAACAACGTGCACAGTAGTGCCACAGCAGCTTCATTCACAGCAGCAGTGACTCAAATGCACCTCACAGGGGAGCAGATAAACTGTGATACACTCACAGGATGGAATACTACTATACAAAAAGGGATGCAAACGACATAGACGTGTCTTGGAGCATTTTGCTGAGTGAAAGAAGCTAGACACAAAAGAATACTGTATGATTCCATTCACAAAAAATGCAAACAAAAACTACAGTAACAAAAGGTGATTAAAAAGTGAATTCTCCCAAAAGATCGGGGGTACCTAGAGGTGAAGGGGGAGGTAGATGCAGAGGGAAATGCAGAATCGTTGGGGGATGACAGAAATGTTCCACGTCTTGACTGTGGTGGCCATTCACAGCTTTACACACCTGTCAAAGCTTGCTGAATTACAGGCTGAGCAACTTTAATTAAACCAAAATGCTCTGAAATCTGAAACTTTTTGAGCACTGATACATGCTGAAAAAGTTTGTAATTTTGGAGCATTCTGGATTTCAAGATTTTGGATTAGGGATGTTCAACCAGTAAAGTCTGCAAATATTCCAAAATCTGAAAAATTCCAAAATATGAAACACTTCCTTCTTGTCCTAAGCATTTCAGATAAGGGATGCTCAATCTCTAAACATCTTAAACAAATGCAGCTTATTTATGTAAATTATACATAGCAAAGTTGAGAAGAAAAAGTAAATGATGACATTAGTCTGAACATGGGTAGCTGAGGAAAGTTAGGGAGGAGGGACAGATTTAGGAAATATTTAAAAAGTAAAATAAGCAGGACTTGGCACAGTGAAACAAAGAACATCTGCCTCTCAGTCTTGCTGAATCTGACTGCAGCGGAGGACAATAAGTAGCCTGAACTGCGAGCTCCATAAAAGACCGCTTCTGGGACTGAGCATCAAACTGCAGCATTTTCCTGCTTTCAAATACCACCACCTTGTGTTTACAAGTGTAATGATACCATCAGGTGTCTTGGGAGGTTTGTGTGACTCCCAGGAAGGAAGAATCTGGTGTGGCACCTTTGGACATTTCAGGGACATTACATCACAAATGCATGGATGTCACCTCCTCCCCAGTTCCCCTAGACCCAGAAGAATCAGCAGCCAGAAGCTGCAGCGCATGCCCCGACCGGAATGTGTCCTATAAAATGTGAACACTGCAGCCCAGTATTACACAGGAAAACGAATGAGAGTCCCAACAGTGCCCCAGACACGTCAAGAGGTTTCTAAGCCACACAGCACGCATTAAGTGCAGGATGGACAAAACCAAGACATTTGACTCCTTTCCTCTGTCTTTAAAATTTCCCCCCAAGTTTAGGATTTTCAGCAGAGAAAAATAAGTTTCAAAAAGCCTTTCAACCTTATGAAGATGTATACTTGGAATTTTATTGAGGAAAAATTTTTATATCAAAAATAGGAGATTGGAGCTAGAGCGGTGGCTTGGCGGTTACGGCAATTGCCCAGAATGTGCAAGTACACGGGTTCATGCCCCAGCATCCACGTACACAACTAAGCGTCTGAGCAATGAAAGCCACGTGAAAAACTCAATAAAAATGGATTCTGTCTCTGTCTCTCTCTCTTTCTCTTTCTCTCACTGTCCTTCTCTCTTTAAAAAAAAATTGTAGATTGGGATATTTTGTCTCCAAAAGGTGAGCAAACACAAAATTGTTTGGAAAAAAAGAAAAGTGAAGAAAAATGAACATACTTTTGTTGTCAGGAAGATTTTAAATCAGGTGATGACAATGGGGTCTGGCCAGGCCAGGCAGGAGCAAGCTCTTAGGAACCTGATGTATGTTTTTGAGGCAAGTGCGCATGTGTAAAATCTAATGAGTTTAAACATAGCTAAGTATTGATGATGAACCCAAGGAACAAAGTAATCTACATTCTCAATGTTAAAAGAAAAGAAAGGTTCTAGAGTGTTGCTCCTGATGAAGGGAAGGGCCAGACCCTTTCTCTGAGCTCACTCTTGGCCTTGAATTAGATACCAGGCCCTATGGGCCACAAAGGCTTCTGATTATGACTGCCATAGGCAGCCCCTCAAAATCAGAGAAAATGGAGACCCAGTTTGCCGTCCCTGCAAACAGGCTCAGCCTCTCAGTTCAGGCTTACCCATCTCTACTATAACTTGGGCAGGTTTCCTAATGCCGCTGAGCCTCAGTTTCCCATCCATAATACAGGGAAATATAATCAAATTTGGAAGGCATCCTTTCTAATAAAAGGAGAACAATAATACATTAAAAATTGAGTGTTAGTATGTGCCAGGCACTATGCATTCCCATTTCATTGTCACACATACGTAGGTCCAGTTTATTCCCCATTTTATAATTACAAGACATTTCCCCAGGTCATTCAGCTAATAAGAAGCAGATCCGGTGCTCACTCTTGGATAAGTCTGACTCCACTGTCAACTCTGTACACTATACAGAGCATATGGAAAGCAACTAGCAATGGCCAACACACACTACGTACTTAATACAGGTCGTTTCTCCCCTTTCTCCTTGCTTCATCATCATGTCTCCTGTGCTGTCTCACTGGGGAAGAATGATAATGAGGAACACTGACAAGGACAGGTGCTTGGCAAACCAGCTTTTCATGGAGTCTCAAAAGGAAAAGGCTCAATGCCAAGTTCTTAATAAAGAGCCTTTAGAGCAAATAGTTTGGCTTCTCCTGCTATTAATTCCTAGCCTCCCAAGGTGCTTCTAACCCCATAATTTCCTTCTCTGGAACCTATACAAAATCCCCAAATGACTTCCAAAAGTCACAGAGTCAGGAATATTAAGCATCTTAAAGTTTCAGGTGAAAGTAAGTCACCTCTAAAGCACGGTCACTCAATGTAACAGAAGAGCACTGGATTAAGTGTTTTTCAGCTGTCTTTGGCATTTACTAAGCTTGGTGACCCTAAGAAAGACCACCTGTCTTCTCTGTGCCTCTGGGTTTTTTTAAATTCATTTGTTCATACAGAAATAATAGTCCTTGTTTTTACGTTTCTTAAAGTCACTGAGAAAATCATACAAGGAACGCATGTGAAAATGCTCCACAAACTATACTGCACTACACAAATGTGGGAAATCATTAATATGAATCAACAGCTTTTCAGGCTTGTTGAGGAAAATTCTCGAAAAACACAAACTAGAGTCAGAAAGCAGAACGGAGCAGCAAGCTGGTGTGAGGAGAGTGAGATGGTAAAGAAAAAAGAGCTGTCAGAACCTCATTTGCAAAGCTGGAAGTTAACCTTCAACCAATTTTATAAGGCCAGGAAATAGCCATATTTTTAATTAAGTGTCGGTGGCAGGATCAGCAGCATAAAATTTAATGGTAAAGAAGACACTGACTTAAAGAACCATAGCTTCTTACCTCTCCTTCTAAGAAGGATATCTTTTCTAACAGCTGCAATATTAAGAGTTGTTTCTGTTGAACTTTTTTCTTTAATGATTCAATCTAGAAAGAAACAAATGAAAAACTGTCAATCAAAAGTATAGAACTGTATGAGTACAAGTTAACCGACTGGGAGAGATGGCTTTTGTTATCATTTAAACAGATCCAGCACATGGATCCCTTTGTGTTTTCTGAACAGTGCTGACCCGAGATGCTCCACAAAGCGGGGATTCTGTGACCAGGGAAGCTTGGGATTTCAGAAATGATTTCAGAGTCACATTGCATTAGATTTGTCTAATGCAACATCTCCACATTGATTCTGCTATGTAATCCTTAGTAACAACCCAGAGACGATCCAGGGAACATGCTTTGGGAAGTACAGATATAGCTCAACAAGAAATGATCATTCAGCTTGAATTTATGAGGCAGCCCACATTTCAAATGTTCAGTTTTGTTATTCCTGTTAATACATTCAGAGCTGTTCAACCGAGTGTTAAAAGTCTGGTGTGTTAATGAAATTCCAGAGGTTAAGAATTCTGAAGACCTGGGTAAGCAGGACTGGCTTCCTATAACAAACTTGCGCTGGGCTGACACCTCTGTTTCTGTAATATAATATTCTATCCTCTATCTTTAAGTCTTTATTTTTTTCCATATATCATCTTTTCTTAGACAAATCAGTGGTTCCCTAAAAGCAAGAATCGGGGTACCTTATATCAGACCATGTGTTGAACAACAGTACAAATGGTATATGCATTAAATAGCACACTAACTTTCCAACCATCTTATAATGAAAGTTGAGAATTCACAAGTCATTTTTTAAAATTCATCTCAGTACAAATGCCATAATTCCAATGGAAGGGAACCTAGCAAAATCTAGAAAATGTATACAATTACCCTTTGACCCAGCAATCCTGTTCTTAGGAATAGATTTTAAATACACTGGTTAAAATATAGAATGACTTGGACATAGAATTTTTTTTCAAGAAAACATAAATAAGTAGTTGGTTTAATAAATCATGGTCTCCTAACAATGGTAGCCTGTGTAACCTGCAAAAATTGAAGATCTCTAAAACACTGATGTTATGTGCATAAAGTACATATAGTATATCAGCTTTGATGTAAAATAGGAGGGCATATAAATGCATATGTATATGCATAATAAACACTACAAAGAAAAAGCTGTAATTATTAAGGAATAATTTACCAATAGGGAGAGGGAAGAACTTAGATGAAAGAGACAGAACGGATGGAAGACTTTTTGGATAACAACTTGTTACATAGGTTTAACTTTGAAAGCACATTTTATAGATTCAAAAAATAAAATTAAATAAGAAAAAAAGTAACCCTAAAACTCAAAGACTAAAATGAAGCAACTTAACCGTAATATTAAATTGGTGAAAAGCAGTCAAGTGCTATTGCGCAAAGTAGCTTAATATTTTAGAGGAATTTATTTTAAGTATAAATATAGATGCAAAGAAATCTCACCTTCACTAGGAAAATTTTTAGTGGTAACACTGGTATTGTTATTTAGAAACTATTTTTTATATATTGTTGTATAATCATGTTTGGATCCAAGATGTTTAGCATAATAAAAAGCAATACAAGTATAATTTGATAGGACAATATCAGTATGAACCCAGAATCTTGCATTTTCTTCCATAAAATATGGATTACTACTTTGAGAAAACTTAGAAATAATAACAACATGACACATTCAGATCATGGTCTTAAAAATTAAAAAACACCAATTGCAATTTATTGGACTCCACTGGGACAAAAGCACCAATTCCTTACTTGAAAATGCGGCAATATGAAGGGAAAAAATTAAGCATTTACTCTGCTTTTTTTTATACAAACTGCCTTATGAAACTGTAACAAGCCCTCGTTTATGAGGAAATTGTTTCACTTTGCTGAAAAATTCATTTAACCAATATAGAAGGAATGACAGAATAAGGAAATCACAATTTTGCAATCTCTGTGAAATATCTAATTCAAGCAACCATCATAGGAGAATGAAATAGTGTGGGTGAAAGCTGGGGAGGAACTTCACAGCTGTGTTTTGGGTCATCACCACCTGAATCCCTTATCAGCCTTCATCTTACCCAAAGTAGGGTAAGATGGCCAGGCCATGCTTCAAATGACATACAATGAAGCGCACAGCACCACCCCTGAAGGAGGCTTACCTTCTCTCAAGCAAAAGTTAAGTTAATCTAATGAAGCTTCTAGAGTCAATAAGGAAGCAAAAAGTCAAATACAGAATGTGAAACTTTTACAGGACCACTGGCTCAGTTCCTGCGGTAAGTGGTCAGCAGCAGTAAAATCAGAAGGTGGGGCTCAGACAGGGGCAGCATGCCCTAGATTAAGAGACCTTAGAAACGTAATAATTAAATGTGAACATAATGTGTGTTGATTGGGATAAAGCATCACGAAAAAGATACTTTGGAAGATTTTATTACAGATTGGCATTAAATGATACCAAGGAATTTTCACTAATTTTATTGGGTGTGACCGTGGTCTTATGATTATATAAGGAAATATTCATATATTTTAGAGATGCACAGTTAAGTATATAAGAAACATGCAGAGGGGCTGGAGAGGTGACTTGGTTACAGGGCTTGTCTGGCATGCACAAGGACATGGGATCAAATATCAGCACTACATACACAACGAAGTGTTGGAGCAAAGAAAGCCACATGAAAAACTAAATAAAATTGATTCTCTCTTTCTCACTGTGCCTCTCTTTTTAAAAAAGAAAGAAAGAAAAATAAAATATGAAGAATGTCTGGGATTTGCTTTTAAAATACTACACAAAGTGAAGAAAAGGGATGGACAAAGCAAATATGGCCAAATCTTGCTATATGTTGAACCTGGGTAATGGGTCTAGTGGGATTCATTGATTTTTCTCTCTGTTTTAAGTGCATTTGGCATTTTCACTATAATTCCACACAGTATCAAAAAGTATAATTCTGTGAGAAGAAAAACAACGACAAAAATAGAATCTAAGAAATACCCTTAAGAAAAAAGCTCAGTGTTGATACTAATGAAAGAAATTACCAATTAAAAACAGTAATAAGTTACCCTTTAATACCTATTAAACTTGCTCAAAACTAGTGACTAAAGAGACCAGCATTGGCAGGGCTAGAGGGACAGCCACTCTCGTGTGTTGCAGGTGGCACTGTAAATTAGAATGACCCTTCAGGCAATTTAGCAATAAATATTAAGAGCCATAAAGCTGTTCAGACCCTTTGACCCGCTAATCCCACTCCTGGGAATTTATCCTACAGATATAATTCAAATACACAAAAACTCTGTATATATAGAGATGTTCTTGCTCTCATTATTTATAATAGAGAGAAAATGGAAATAACCTTAATGTCTAGCACAAAAGGAATGGGCAGTAAATTACAGAATATCAATTTGATGGAGTATATCACACAGATGCTCAAAACAAACGCATTGCAAAATGGAAGAATGTTTACGAAAAGCCTCAAGGGACAGAAAAAAGTTTACAATGGTGAAAGTAAAAGACGGAAAAGAAGTTAGATAAATGAAATAATTCTGGGGTTAATGCAGGATTATGGGCCAAAAAAATAACAGTGTGTGTAAATTTCCTTCAACTTTTATAGGAATGATTTTCAAAAATTAACCTTTTTCATTCCTTCCTACAGTATTAAGGTTTTTTTTTAAGTTGCCATGTGAAATCTAAATGATAGGCAAAAATGGGCATTGAAATTCACTAAAACTTTCCTAGAAGATGAAGGGTAATATCTAACCCAACATAAAAACTGATTTCAAACACTGATTTTCAGCAAGTCAAGGAAGCAACAGATGTGGTTTAAGAATGTGGGAATGAACAAGAGGGATGCCAAGAGGACCCTGTAGATTATTAATCTCTAGATTTTACTTTAAAAAACACAGTCAACCCTCCGTAACTGTGAATCCTGCATCCTCCAATTCAAACCATCAGCAAATTGAAAATACTTTTTTAAAAAGCTTTATCTGGGGGCTGGAGCAGTGGCTCAGCAGTTACAGCGCTTGCCGGGCATGCACAAGTACACGGGTTCAAACCCCAGCACCCAAGTACACAGCTAAGTGTCAGAACAATGAAAGCCATGTGAAAAACTCAATAAAAATTGATTCTGTCTCTCTCTCTCTCCCTCTCACTGTCCTTCTCTTAAAAAAAAAAAAACTTTATCTGTACTGAATATGAACATATTTTATTTTCTTATCCTTATTTCCTAAACAATACAGTATATCAACTCATCAGACAACATCAAAATTTTATTGGGTCTTCTAAGTAATCTAGAGATGATCTGAAGTCCGCAGGAGGATGTGTGCAGGTGATTCACTAACACTGTGCCATGTTATACGAGGGACTTGAGCACCAGTGCCCCACAGTTACCTAGGGACAGCTGTAGATAAATAAAAGGCAAAGACACCATCAGGAAAGAGTGCTGTCATGGAAGATTCTGGGTGCTCTTCTAAGAAAGCAGCGGGCTGATGCTACACTGATAAGGCACCTGGTTCTGGGGAGAAGGAAGGGGCCGTGTAAAGGATTTGGGGTGCCAAACCTTCTGAAGACCAGACTCCTGATTTCCAGCAAATGACATTTCATGAGACAATCGTGCTACCTTGCTAAGGGAGTGCTGTTCGTGACGTCTACTTCCATCCTTAAGCATTTCTTACAGGCATCTTGTCCAGTACATTCCATGACCAGAGTTGACCAGTTCAGATTAGAGATTGCTCGGGCTGGCCACACCTCCCGTGCCTAGAAAGGGTGCCCACTTGCATCCCCACTTGGACTCCTCTGCAGTCTTCCCCAGAGAACATCCATGCTTTTTCCCACATGAGGCCCCCAGCTCCTAACATAGCATACTCCCATGCTTCTGGGTTTCATAGCGTGCTAATTAAAAAAAAAAAAAAAAGCTGACTTCAAACTCCTTGGGTTCTTTTTTCAGAATCTCTAAATCACATGTTGGTGTGGAAAACGGTGCTATTTCTAATGGCTTTTAAAATTTTTAAACTATTGTTTCTTGGGGCCAGAGCAGTGCTTGCCTGGCATGTGTGAGGACACGAGTTCGAACCCCAGGACCATGTACACAACGAAGTGTTGGAGCAACAGAAGTCACATGAAAAACTAAATAAAGATTGTTTTTCTCTTTCTCTCTCTCTCACTGTCCTTCTCTTAACAAAAAAAAAAAGTCTCTTGTAGCAACTTACACATGAAAAGTACTCAAGAGTTAGCCCCTATTATATGACTATTGATATTTCTCCTTCCCTAGACTTTCTAAGAGGAAAGACCTTAATCATTTTATATTCTTAAATAACAAATGAATGAATCAGTGAATGCTTCTGTCCATCCTTAAACAATCTAACTCTTAGACTTCAGGGACAAAATAGTCTGGAATAGATTCTGCTGAATCAAGACAGCTTTGCTAACCACATGTTCCAAAGCACTCCCCAAAACAGGGACCACTTCAAAATCCAGGGTATCATGCAGCAAGAATGCAAATGAAATCCATGAGTTATATTTACTATCACTCTTTGATCCAATTAAGATTATAAATTGACCTTTGGGTGTATTTACCTCTCACAAAGCTGGATTTAGAGTTATCTGTGACCAGGTGGTAGCAAATGACCTAGTTCAGCAGGTTCAAGTTAGAATCAAAACTGAGAAGTTAGAAGCACTTATCCCCAGACTTCACCCAAACCATTTACACAAAGACATGATCTTGTTGCAACAACCAAACCCAAATATCAAAAGCAAGCCAGTATCAGACTCCCTTTACAGAACAAGGGGGAAACACATCTTGATGGAATCTGGAACCTTTTAATGATGTTAACAGAATTTTTTTCTAATTTTCATCTTATCATGTTTCTTTGTAACTCAAACTGAATATGACTTGCAAACTCATGTGATCAGGCAGGATGCTGAGTCCCTCAGACTTTAGGCTAGTTTGGTATTTTAGAAGAAAGGGAAAGTAAAAGTTCTCACTTCTTAAAACTGATGGTAGGTTTTCTCCTTTGAGCCATAACTGAGTTATCTGCATTTGTGGTTTGAGCTGAGTGATTGCCCTTAAGCACTGTACACATTGGAATCACTTATGGTGAACCAAAAAAATATCTAGGCCCTGACCCCAGGGAAGCTGGATATCTTGGTCTCCTGCTTTAAAAACCTCCTAAGTGGGGCTGGAGCGGTGGTTCAGTGGTTATCGTGCTTGTCTGGCATGCGCAGGTACACGGGTTCAAACCCCAGCACCACGTACACAATGAAGTTTCCGAGCAACAAAAGCCATATGAAAAACTAAATAAAATTTGATTCTGTCTTCTTCTGTTTCTCACTGTCTCTCTCTCTTTTAAAAACACACACACACACACACACACACACACACACACACAAAAAAGTCCTAAGCAAGCTCCCAATGTTTCAAGACCTAGCGTAGCACATGAAGCCCTTCCACTGGGGTCCTGCTCTTGTACCAGTTTCATTTCATGCCCAACTCATCCCTCAGTGAACCTACAGCTAAGTCGATCCATCTCTCAGCACTTAGTTAACAGTACAGTCCTGCCCCCAGGCCTCGGCACAAAGCTGGTGCTTCCCTCAGGAATGCCTTCCCACCCTCCATCCCTTCTCCACTAGGAAAACCCCTGCTGTCACGATCAACTCCCAGGCACCTCCGCATCAGACAGCCGTGATGCTTCAGCCCTCTGAACAAACCCATTAGGACCCCAGGCTGCACTGTTATTACCATCCTTTGTTTACATCTCAGCCTTGCAAAGAAAGACCCCAAGCTCACAGGGAACAAATGTATAGTGAATAAATTATCTTATCTAGAAAATGACTTCTTGCAAATGAACTCACCCTTATCCACCCACACTTTTTAATAAACTGCTTTAGAAACACAGACTGCTATAGCAAAAGAATTTCTCTCAATCCATTTCACACAAGAGCTTCTGTCAATCAGACCAACATGAAATTTTACACAAACTTAGGAAGTTTCCATTTTGACTTCAGCACAACCCTGGAAGTTATAACATTTCTCAGTTTCCTGGAAGTTGCCCCCCACCCCAACCCTAGTAGCAGGCAGAACATGGGCCCTTTCATGTTAGTTGTGGGAAATTGATAAACTGGCATAATTAGAATTATGTAAGTGACTACCACCCAACTCTTAAGACTCATGAAATATAACTCAATGTTGAACCAGGGGACTATGAAGAGAAAATAATAATAAAAAAAAAAAGACAGTAGCAAATGAGCATTAAGCACTGGACAACAATTGGCAGGGGTTGTTAAGAAATTGTGCTTTGGGTTGCATGGTTGCATGTGCTGATGGCTACATGAGTTTCACGCTGAGACAAACAAGGGAGCCATGATGGTGACCGAGAGTGTCACACCCAAGTTTGGGTCAAACTCTCATAAATGAGAGGCTGAAGAAAAGGGTGGGGGGGGGGGATTGCTAAAATAATTAGGGCTCTAGGGTCAGGAGAGCCTACCTAGCAAACAAAAACTCTCCCAGAGTGAGAGTCACAACTTAGGAAAATGAAACTGAAGCTTAACCAATCAGAAACCAACAACTAATCTCAAACTAGGAACCCAACCAATCAGAAGCCACCAATCAACTTGTATCTAGGACCTTTGCCAATCAGAAACTGTGAAGTAACTCCCAAATAGTGACTTTCTACTTTAACCGATCAGGTTTTTCCCTCATGCCCCTGATTGAAGCCCTGAGCCATCTGGTGCAGCCTCATTAATGATCCACTGCTTGCTCAAATAAACTCTTTATAACTAAAACAAAACAAGAGAAAACTGAGAGGCACATTGAATCAAACTATTTAAAATCCTGCAAGGGAAAGAGAATTAGATTTTTTAAATCCAGAATAAGTTTATGATATTACTGTTTATTTTCTTCAAAGTTTTTTTGTGTTCATTTTAATTTTAGAAATAGCCAGATAAGGCCCACACCAGATTTATTCAAGATGAGGGGGGCTTTGTGCATATGTGCACACACATCTCAAAACTCGGTCACACATTAATGAACAAGTGTCCAGACTTCCGTCACCAACACACCTTGTTATTCCTTCCCACGAACCCTCATTGACAAAGACTTCTCACTTTGAACTGCATTTATAAAGAAATAATTCATTTTCCCATTGAACTATTTATTAAGGATGTGCCAATTAATGTCACTAAACAAAATGAGATCATCTGGATTATGAATTCTAGGTCAAAATGAAGCAATATGATACTTTGAGTTCCTATAGCATTTTCTGAGAAAAGTTATGTTATTTGAAAATGTAAAAATTTCACAAGGAAATGGTTCAAAGATCCCCATTATTGTTTTCAAAATCCATGCAGATCCAGTGAACTGACTAAGGAGGAATGGAACAGGACAGGCAAAAACCTTCTAGAGCTCACGCAGGCTTCTTCTGCTACCTACATTCTCCCTTGGCTTCCTGGTGGTGACAGGGCCTTGTTTTAACCCAACTTCTTGATCCCACTGATCTGGCAGACAACTGTCTCCAATTCCCTCAACAAAACAGGAATCATGAGCCCATTATTGCGTTGCAAGGTGGGTGGGAGAATAATTGATATTTTATACTCTTCATCGGAAAAGGATTTTTTTTTTTGCTGTGGCTCCCCTTAATTCTATTTTGAAATTCTTGTCATGCTGTAATTTCATAGTTATTGTATTTTTAAAGTACATTCTCCTTGATAAAAAGCCATCACAAAACTAAGAATAAAAATAATAAAGCTTAGCCTCTTTTATTAAAAAAAAATAATACCTAGAGAAATATGACAAGATCCGAATCTGCCCTGTCCTAATGCAGCATGAAAGAACAGTTTAATAAGGAGAAGGAAAATGGAACATTATCTCATTTGTGGGAAGGGAGTGAAGGGAATGAATTAGGGCCACAACAAAATCCAGCTGAAGAATTGCTAAATGAAGCTCTGAGTGGGCAAAATGAAAAATCAATGCAGGAACGGAGGGGAAAAGGTACATTTTTCATCTTCATGATGCTTGATTGGGTTTGTGGAAATTCATTTTCAATTAATGTGTCTTGTGGCATTCAGCCAGGCTACATATGAACAAGGCACATATTTTAATCAATTTTTTCTATTAAGTTTGAAGTAATATATAATAATAGAACTATGCTATTCAAAAGGATCAGTTGAAACTGCCTTCTGAGGTAAAATAATCTAATTTGGTATGATTTCTATCTTATATTAAAGATAACCTAACTTCTCTGTAAGGAGAGGAACTGTAGCACTTTCTGATTCTCCAGGGTGCCTAAAAATGACTTGGCTATAAAAATGTCAAGCAAGGATGGATAAACTGGCTTCCCAACCTGAGTGCTTCCACTGAGAAGGTAGGAGGGGTGTATGCTGGGTACCAGGCCTTTGCAGGGTTAGCTCTCAATGCTGAGAAATGATCCTAGGTTGCTACAGTTTCCATGGTGTTCATTTTTCATTCTCACCCTCAACAATCACCTAGACCTCGGTGGACCTGAGACCTCAACCTGAGTGAGTCTCTCCTACGCAGAGGCCCAGGCTCTAATTTGCACCATCCTGCTGGTCAGAGGTTGGTCTATTCCCATCCTTCCCCTGATGACAACCTAACACTGCTGCCCTGGAAGTGAAGAGACCCTGGTCAGAGGATGGCACATGTTCTTTAACAAAGGACCTGTGGGGTCCCAGGTTCTTCAGGCTGTTCTTGTCCCTGTGACTTTAGAGGAGGCAGGTGGAAGGGAGAAATGGGGAAGCAGCTGATTTATCCCTGTGCTTTCTTTCCCTGATGAATGCAGCTTCAGGGACAAAACACCAGAAGCTTAACAGCAATATCCAGAGAGAGAACTGTTTCAGAATAATGCAATGAATGAATAAAAATATATATATATATATATATATATATATATATATATATATATATATATATATATATATTCTTACTGAGGACAAAGCTGGTACTACTTTTTTAAAAGTGGTGTTTTTTAAAATGTTCATGAATGAAGTTCAAATGGGTCTGGAATATGAGTCCTCCCCAGCATTAGCCGGCTCTCCTCCCAGCTGCCCTTCCTGCCCTCTCCCCTCCTATTTGCCCAGCACCCACTGCAAGAGGCCTCAATCGGGGACTTGGATCTGATCAGGCAATAGGGAGTCACTGAGGAATTATGAGCAGAGAAATAGGGAACATTTTTCTTGGCTTGGTGTTAACCACCTACCACAGATGGTCTCAACTTACATTTCTAGCCCTCCTATAATCCAGTCAAACTAGATTAATGATCCCTGGACTCGTCCTATGCTCTCTGGTCTCCATGGTTTTGTTTTTGTTTATTCTATATCTTGTCTGGCATAACCCTTCCCACTCATTCCATTCCTGCCTAGAAGAATCCAAGCAATCCTGCAAGACCCACTCCGACACCACCTCCTCCCTGGAGGCTCTCCTCCCACACCAGAAGTGCAGATTTATAGGCATTGTGCTAGTGGCACCTGGCATGCATTCTGTCAATACCCTTACAACCACCTGTGGAGGAGCTCCTGCTATGATTATTCTCATTTTATTGATAAGGAATCGGAATCTTGGGGAGGAGTAATTTGTTCAAGATACAAAGCCTAGGGAGGAGCAGAGGCAGGGTGCAAAGCCAGATTTCACTCAAGCAGTCTTCAGACTTAACCACTATGCTGTCCAGCTTCTGTGTTCCAGTACACAAAGGGCTTATGGCTCTTGCCTCAAGACCGAGGAGTTTAAATATCAGCTGCAAAGGCCTCTGAGAGCAGGAACTCAAGTCCCTTTCTGCACTCAGTTCACAAAAGACATTTCTTCAATGTTCACCGACTACCCCATTAGAGAAGAGCTCCCGTGTGTTGTTCCTGGCTCTGCCTCATTCCCATCCCCACTACTAAGCCCGAGGCCTGGGTTTTCCTTTAGGCTTCAGCAGGAGGAGCAGGAGGGCAGGGATATTCATGGACAGTGGCACAGGGCAAAGAACTTTAATTTAACCAAGATGACATGAAAACAAACTAGTAGGGAATAATGTTGGAGAAAGGAGCTTTTACAAGGTGCTGTAGTGATATCTACAAAAAATAAATTCCACATGGATTATTCTTTATTTTTCCAACAAATATTTATTGAGCACCTACAACAGGTCAGCGACCATAGCAAGTATTAGGGATACAGTCAAGAACACAACAGACAAAATCCCTGCCTGCACAGAGCTCACATTCTACTAGAGGGAAAGAGACAACCACAAAATAAATAAGTAAAACTGACAAGAGCAGCATACGAGACACCAAAAGGTAATGAATGCTACAGAGAAAAAAGGGAGTAAGGAAAGGACAGGGCAGGGGCACATGGGTGGTAATCAAAGCCTAAAGAAGGGAAAGAAAACTTTCAAACTATTACAGAAATATCTTTATGACAAACAAGATGCATAGCACAAGGAAACTGATAACTTGACCTGTCCCAAGATTTAAAAATCGTACATGAGACACCACAAACACACACCATTGATGATCACCAAAATGTTTTTGCTAGATGATTCCTATGGACAGTAGGTAGAGTTTATATAAATCAGCAGGAGAAAAGATAATATAAACATGAACAGTGGCCAAGGCATGAAGGAGATGCCCAATGGTCAAGGAGCTTATGAAAACTCCTTCAGTCTCATGACCTGTAATGAGTGGAAGTTGGGTTGACGCAAATTAAAATTAAAACAATGAGATGCTGTTTCATAAGTGGACAAAATTATAGGCCACACAGTGCCAGGTGGTGATGAGCATTAGGGAAAAACTGCCCTCTCATACATGGGCAATACAGGAATGCTCTGGAGAGCCCCTGGGCAGAGCTGAGTGAAGCTGGACCTGCAGCAGCCCCACGCACTGGCCACGCCTCCTCAAAGTGATTTCCCAGTTAGAGAAGATGGAGCCATGTTTGGCACAGTTTGTAGAATAGTGAAACTGGAGAAACAAACTAAATGTCTATCAATTGGGCAAAAAGATTACAATATATTCAAATAAAAGTACATTAGACAGCCAGTGAAATAAAGAATTTAAATTTATATGTAACTACATCAAAAACAAAACTAGAAAAAAGAGTAATATGCAGCTGGGTACCATGGAACACACCTGTAATTTCAGTAACTTGGGAGGCTGAGACAGGAGGATTACAAGCATGAGGCAGCCTCAGCAATTTAGTGAGACCCTGTCTCAAAATTTTAAAAAAGGGCTTGGGATGTAGCTGAGTGGAACAGCACCCACAGGTTCAATCCCCAGTACCATGTACATACACACACAAAAGAGAAAGCTGCAAAATATAGGTAATGCAATTTATTTCTATATTATAGATTAAAATTTGTGCAAAATTTTCAACACAAAATAAGCCATGTACTAATAATAGACACATATCTCTGCACTAAACGCATGGAAACATGACCTGGATAGACACTGAACTGCCTCTGAAGAAGGGACGGTGGAAGAAAGAAGAAGAGCAGAATTGGACAGGAATTATAAGAACCTCTTCTTTATCTGTAATGTTTCCTTTTATTTAAAAAATTAGAAACAAAAATATGCCATTTCTTAATTCTAGAGGAGGGTACGTACAGCTTTGTTTTACCATTATCTCTAATTTTCTGTAGCTTAATTTTTTTCAAATCAAAAAAATTGAGAAGGGGGCTGGAGCGGTGGCTCAGCGGTTACAGCGATGCCTTGCACGCACGAGTACGAGGGTTCGAACCCCAGCACCACGTACACAATGAAGTGTCCGAGCAACGAAAGTCCATGAAAAACTAAATAAAAATTGATTCTGTCTTTCTCTCTCTCTGTCCCTCTCTCTTAAAAAAAAAAAAAAATCGAGAAGGAAAAAGGCTGGCCTTGGAGCCAAAGCCCTGGGAATGGAACCAGCCTCACCATTGTGGGCTGAGAGACTGCTGGCTACTTATATTTTAAGACTCTGAGGCTCAGTTTCCTGGACCTACAAAACTGAGCAAATAATACCTCTCAGAGTTAGCATGAGAATGTGAGGTCTATAAGTGCAGCCTTGAAAGAAGAGACACACTTAACAGCTGGTAGGGACCCAAAACATGAACTACTCAGCCTCACGTACTTTTCAGGGGCAGGAACGGGACAGCCAGGTCTCTGAGAACGAATTCAAAACCAATGAGAAACCAATTCAATAAAGAGAATATGGATTCAGCGACATTTACAAAGAAAATACCTTTTCCTTAGGAAAGACACTGGTACCAGGAAGACACTAATTAAGACCTCTCATCAAGTGCACCTGTGATAGTTCTTTCTAGAATACTAGAGAACAAAGGTGCACATATTCACGCTCCTTCTAAAAATTTCACATTTTGCCTAGAGTATTAAGGTTTTAAAAGAAAGATGTGACTAATACCATATTAAACACTAGACTTTGAAACTAAAATATTTTCATATAGTACAGTATAAATTCTGCCTCAAACTTTTAAGGAGCACCTTCTTTGGATGGGGAACATGAGTGGCCATGAGAGCAGAAGACCCTCAAGAATCAAGCCTGAGGGTCCAGTTAAGAGTAGAGAGAGGAAGAATGGGGATGGGTTGGGTGGAATGGAGGGGCAGGATTTGAACACACAACTCAGGTTTAATAGGCAGTAAGTCAAGTTCACACCATAGGCAAGAGCGAGGTGAACTGAGTAACACCAGCGAAGGCGGAACAGAGCAGCTTAAAATAGGTCCTGTGAACCAAAGAACACAGATACCAGAAGATTGCCAGTTAGCCTAGGACCAGGGCCAGGATGACAGGAAGGTGGAGGAGGTACTCTGAGGATAGTGTAGATGCTCTGGGCCTCCAGCTGCTCCACAGAACAAGGCCTATCTGGCCTCCAGGTACTCTCCATAGACCAAGAGAGAGAAGAAACTTCAGAGCAAGGGAGAGCTTGCCACCCTGGGAAACTCACCCAGGCACTCCACTTTCTCTGAAGGTCACAGCATTCCCTTCATTCATGTTATTGCACCTTTTGAAAGTGGGTAATGAATCTATTCCACTAGAACAAATGCCAGAGACTTCCACCAGAGACTAAGAAAAACATTAGATGAGGAAAGGAATCCCTGGAGACAAGTCACCACCACAGAGTCACCTCCAGATGAGCCGTTCTGCAAGCTCACTCCAGGTCCCTGCAGAACTCTGGATGGCCAGCAGCGAGAGGGATCTGTGTTTAAGGGCAGCACCACGCGTAAGACAACCACGGTAACAGCTAATTACAGAAGTGGAAGATTCTTCATGCGCACCCTTTCCCAAATGAAAGATCAAGAGTAAATACTGACAAGAAAACATTTGCATATCTGCTTTGCCAGGGAAATGTGGAGGGAGAGGAGAACTACCCACTTCCAGTGGCACCCTTGGCCTCTCCATGAGCCCCCTCCACCAACCCGGTCCACTGGCTTGCGGAGGCTGACACCTCCTCTGAGACTGCTGCTGCTAGCTACTGCTTCTAGTTCCCAGCAACAAAGTGAAGTTTTTATGAAAAACCAGCACCTGTGGAGGTCAAGACAGACCTCTGTAAAAATAAAGCATACATGAAGCATATTTCACTTCAAGATGTTAGCCAAATAGTTTCTCAGGCACACTTCTCTTCACATGAAGTTTGTTGAACTGTCCGGTCAGGCAAAGCACCCAGAATGATAGAAACAACTTTTCTTAAACTAACAGAGAGAGAGTTGACTAGTGATGATACCCATTCAGAGAGGACACCTGAGGGCCACTTCCCACAGACAATCACACTACAGGGACATCTGGCTGTTTGTCTTTTCTGGGGTTTGATCTGCTGGGGCACACTCCGTTCCCTGCGCACTGAAGTTCTCCAAGGTCTCCTCCCTTCAATTTATCTGGTGTCCGCCGTAGCTCTTCCATAAGAAAGGATTCAGGTTCCAAGATACCAGGCCAGTCCACACCTGGCACTTGTTGAATTATTGTGAGTAGTCTTTTTTTTTCACTGCAGTTCTTTCTTTGATGTCTGAGAACCTCAATTTAAAAAAAAAATTGCTCTGTGGATCTCCGCGTTCTCTGGACTCTGCAGTTTGAGGCTGTACATGTTGAGGGGACAGGATGTGGGTGTCTTCACAAGTGACAGCCTTTTCCTTTGAATAGCATGTCCTTCCTGTTTTGTTCCCCGGCTCGTCACAGATAAATACCACCTCTTCCTGCAGGGGGTGTACAGGTGTTCTTCCAATCACGAGCAGCAGAAGGCATCGCTTCCACCCAGAGCAGACTACCACTGTATCATCTTCCAAAGAGCCGGAGACTAAATCTGGAGAAGAGTTCGTGCGACATGATCTGGAGACAGTTGAATTGGGTGAATTAGGGCTGAGGGCTCAGGCTCCAGTTCCTTCCCCTACCCCCAGGTGGCTAATAACCAGCAATGGGGAACTGAATCCTCTAGACACAGGGCATTTGGCCAAAGTGTGCTTCTGTTTTGCACATTCCAGTACACCACAACAGCTACGAAACGAACGGTGCCAACAAAAGGCTGAACCAATTAAAATGGAAGCTTCTTGACTAGAATTTAAATTTTAAAAATTGCTTCATGTGTAAATATTCTACTCGAGAATATTTACATCTTTCGACTTAGATGGCTAAGTCAAAGAGCAGCACAGAGCCCAGAAGGAAAGAGAACAGAGTACCCAAGACCTGATTTGGCTCCCAAGACTCCCAAAAGAAAGAAGGGCAGCCCTAAGTATAGGTCAGCACTTCAATCAGCTGCTTTTTTCTTTCAATTGCTTCTTTTGCTTTAGGTGTACTTAGCAGGAAGACATTCATCAGCAAGAGCAGCAGCCAGGATTTACTGGGTATTCCCTGTGTTCAGTTAACACAGTGCTTTATAGACATCATCTCATTTAACTCTTACCGAAAACACTCTCAGGTGGATACTGTTAACCCCACTTTATAGACAAAAAATGAATAGCTTTCCAAAGGTCCTCAAACTAGCAAGTGCAGTCTGTGTGACTCCAAAGTCCACCTCACAGGTGTTTTCTAGGTTACCTTTCATTGTCCATCCCTAAGGATGTCCCATCTCTACCTGTGGGAGGTGCTTGTGGACTCAGGGCCTAGGGAAGTAAGTTTAGGGGCTGCTCAGAGAGAGCAGAAACTCAGTCTCTCCTGTCTGAAGATTCACTCATCATCCATTTCACCCACCCAGTTTGTTTTCCCAAGGAGCTATCACATTATGATGAGGGCACTGTCACTCTGAAAAGGGTCTACGAGAAACACTTTGGAAACCATGTCTTAGGAATTGCAAAACTGTTCTGCTGTCTTTCAATTCAGAGGTGGTCATTGTTTAATACTATTTTCACCAAGGCAATTTATTCCTTTTGGGTTTTTTGTTTGTTGGTTTTTGTCTGTGTCAGTATTGGAGATTGAATCCAGAGATGCTCTATCACTGAACAACATCCCCAGCCCTTTTTACTTTTTATTTTGAAACAAGATCTTGCTAAGTTGCTGAGGCTGGTCTCAAACTGGCCATCCTCCTGGTTCAGCCTCCCAAATCACTGGGATTACAGACATGTGCCACCAAGTCCAGGTTGTTCATCTCTTTCTAAAGAGATACAGTGTGGCCAAGTATAAGGTCTTCTATACAAACAAGAAGATCATTTAAATCAGGACAAGGGCAGATACACATAGATGCGTGCAGTGGGAAGAGAATCCAGATGAGGCATTCAGTCCCTCTGTTAGTGGTAGGGTCCCAACCTCCAAGGACATTGATGGCATGGATTCTATGCCCTTCAGTCTCTATTCTCTGTTTAACAAGTAAATCTCATCCTTCCTTGTAACATCATCCCTCTAGGATGGATCTGGATGGTTCCAGAAAGATTTTATGATGTGGATACCCCCAGTCCAACACAACATATTAAAGAGTTGTTATAGAATCCTCCCAGGACCCAGTCTGGGGATTGGCAAAGAGCAAAGCTTCCCTTACAGGACCTGGATAGTTTCAGACTTAGACCAGCTCTCCCATTTTTGTGCTCCTGTCCCTGGGGTTTCTTCCATTGAGACCTTCCTACTCCAAGTTCACCAACAACTTTCCACCCCAGGTCTAGGAGCTTCCAAGGGAAGCTGGCTGATTTCATGAAAAACATGAAACCTAACATGCAAAGTCCAGCCACTGCTCTGAGAATCCAGGGCACAGGTCCAAATCCTGGTTGCAAACTGGAATCACTTGTGGAGCTAAAAAAAAAAAAAAAAACCCAAACCCTACAGTACCCAGTCTGCCCCTGTGGGGCTTTTGTTGATGCTATTGTTGTTTTGCTTACTATTTTTGTCAGAGCCAGCACCAGCTGAAAGACCTAATGATGGGAGAGCGAAAACAATCCCTGACATCCATTACAAAAGACTTAAGCCAGTAGAAAGATCTAGACTAGTGGGGTATCTAGCCCCACGATTTTCAAAAGACACTGTGTTCTTTTTTTCACTGAATTGACCTTATAAGATATGTACACAGCCAAAATTTCAAGATTCCCTCCCCACCCTAAGTCCTTCTTATGTTGCACAAGTCCTTACTGTCCCACACAATGGAAATCACGTCATTGTTGAACTAAGGACTACAAACAGTGGGCCAGTCACTTTTCTTTAGTTTACTATCATTACCAATATTATTATAAAGTAATATTCCACTGAGATGGAAAAAATAGATTGCTTAATATTTAAGGTTTCCAAGAGCTTCAGTAATAATACCTGGACATTTTGAGCTAAAAAAGAAGTCCATCATTTTAATAAGTTTCTTCACAGACATTACGATCAAAATGATACTAGCAGGGGATGGAAATTGGATTCCCATCCTTGGGGAAATGGTCCCCAACATCTGTTGCCCTTTAAAGGTTGGCTCTATCTAGTCCAAATTGGCCTCTCTTTCTTTGTAGGTGGCAGATATTCACAGATAAAAATACACTTCTCTTCTAAAGCCAAAGTTCAAGATGCCATGCTGACCAACTCAGTAGTCTAGATTTCTCAAAATTTGGCCCAAGTGATCTGGAGGGATTTAGTTATAGCTTGGATGATTTTGCTTATTATGAGAAGTATAAGAATGGGGAAATTGTAGTAAACAAGGAATTCTTCCTATAAAGTTACCAGATTTCCTCCACATAGCCTTTCAGATCATAGAACACAGCATTCTGGAGGAACTTGAGAGTTCCTCACTCACTTCTTACTTCACAGGGAAGATGTCCTCGGTGAAGAGCTAAGTACCTCTCCCGGGCAGTCAATATTAGAAATGCTTTATGTATTTTGAATGAAGAGCTGAAATTTTCTTCTTTGCAAGTGCCACCCAGTGGTTCTGGCCTGGTTCTGCATCACAATACAGAACAAAAATATATTCCCTCTTCTACAAAAGCTTTTTAAATTCAGCTCTTGCGGCTCTCCTTGGTCATGTCCTCCCCAACTCCTGCAGCCAGTCCCTGAGCTACCAGAATTCTCAACTCTTTCCAGCCTATTTTTCAGCATATTCTTCTGAATGTGCTGATCTGTCAATGAACCTTTTCCATGTTTCTAACTTTAAAAGTAATACGTATTCCTATAAATGTCTACCACAGCTGAGAATATAAAACTATTCATTTGCTGAAATTATATACTAGACAAATATAACAATTTTTTATACTTGATTTAGATAATTTAAATTCAGAGCAAAAACATTCTTTTTCTCCATTCACTGTTAAAAACCCATCCAGCCCCTAGGTGGCACTAACTCTGATGGGACCATCCTAATGAAACCAGGATTTCAGGCCAATGACTTAGCCTTCCAGACTGCATCTGAACTTGGGGAAGTCTGGGAGATATCAAATTACAGGTATAAAACACAGCATGACATTGAAATTTATATGTTTCCCTATTTATACACACACACACACACACACACACACACACACTCGTTGGGCCTCGGTCTCCATGAATTCCACAACTGTCGATTTGACCAATCCAAGATTGAGTACATTTGAAAAAATAAAAATGGCATTGCACCAAATATGTACAGATTTTTTTCTTAGCATTAGTCCCTAAACAATACTACATATAACTATTTACATAGCATTTACATTGTGTTAGGTATTATAAGTAATCTAGAGATGATTTAAAGCACATAGATTGTGTAGTTGTATACAAGAGACCTGAGCATCCAAGGATTTTGGTATCTTTGTGGGGGTACTGGAACCAAAAGCCTCAGATACTGAGATGACTGTGTGTGCACACACACATTCACTTCCTTCAAATTGGTACCTTCATTATGACCTGGAAGGAGGTCATAAAACAAAGAATTCTCAACTTCTTTTAAAGTGTCTTTATTAAAAAAAAAGTGTATCTAATTTTGCTACCAGTCTGAAACCCTTACAGATAAGGGTTTAACTGCATCAAAAGCCAATCACTATGAAGTTTTGTTCTATGATTCTGTAATATTACACACGAGAGGTAGCAGAAATATAGCTCCCCACAGGTGAGGGGTCCCGAAGGAGAAAATAAGAGATTGCCTTTGCCCCAGACTTCCAGTGTGTGGAATTCACAGAAAAAGTATGTCCTGCCATGTCAACCAAAGTTCACTGATATGCTAACTGCAACTAGTGAGGCCTCCCCTTGGGAAATGCCCTGGAGATCTACCCTGTGCTGATGATCCAGGACACCCCCATCACTGTGGCCCCTGCTTGGGGGTACAAAGCACACAAGGTATGACCTGGTTCCTCCTCTGAGCCTCTGCTATTCCACTGTTCCCCAATAAGATGCATGAAGCAACACAGTATGGTTGCGCTTCTCATCTCGGACAAGACTGCCTCTAACGTGTGTTTATCCTACAGCCAATAAAAAAAATTGTCCCTTTTCACTCTCCCAATTCCCTGACTTTAACCCCACCACACTAACATCCCCCATATTTTATGAATAAAACACTTCGAAAACACTTTGAATCTTTTGTCTGTCTTGTGCATGAATTATTAGAAGTAGATACACTTTTAATTTAAATAATCAATTAATAAAATAGATCTTTTTAGAGTTGTGCTTAGCATAAGGCAAAAATATTTTTTCAGTCTTCCAGTGCCAACCAAATGTTTAATTAAATAAATTCCTTTTCTTCTCTTTTGCAAGCTAGGGAATTAGACCCAAGGGGATTCTTATAACCCCATAAGCACTAACTGCTCTTTCTTTATCATATTTGTCTATCAGATGTTTAATTGAGCAAGAAAAATACTACAGTAATATGGACAGGCTTTGCCACAGCATGGACTCTCCTCTATTGAGCATCATCAGCACAGGAGAGAGAGAGTGATGAATGATACCAACCCAAGCCAAGAGAACTCTTCTTTCCTCTTAGAGAAATCTAAGCATCCAATATACTTGCTTATTCTCATTTAGAACAAAATACAACAGTAAACCATCCCCAGGAGAATAATATGCAACTTCATTTCTTGTTACAGCGACAGTTAAGGAGAGAAAGGATTGCAGAAAAGAGAAAGCATGAAGAACAAGAATGAGAGAAGGAGGAAGGAGGGAGAAAAGACAGAAGCAGACAAGGAAAGGGAAAGCAAGAGGCAGAACAGAAAGATGCACCCAGAAATGCAGAAAGGACCACAGAGGTAGCTGGGAGGGGGGGAGGGCAGCAGGCCTGGTAGGTGTGCAGAGCTCTGAGTCCACCTCTCCAGTCACAGCCTTTTGTTGCCTGAGCCGAAGGCACCAGAAGGACTCACTGTCTTTTGAGAGCAGGAAAGTACACTTAGGAAATGCACTTCCCAGCTTTCTAACTGCAATGCTTGGTCTGGAGCAAACCCTCTTTTAGGATAACCATCGGTCCACACTGGAGAATGAAGAAATCCCTCCTTGGGCCAAGGTGGCAGCGGCCTGGGTGAGTTCATGTGGGAGCCGCAGGGAGAAGGATCTGCTCTGCGGCTGACATCCACCCCCCACAGGAAGCACTCCTGGTCCCAAGGCCTTGCCCAGGTGCTTACCTCCTCAACCATCTGCTTAACCTTCTTCTGCTGGCAATGTACCATGTCATCTAGGTGTCGGATCCGCTCGCGCAGGCTGGCTGATACCTCCTCCAGCTGTTGATACCTAACACAGGGAGGAAAAAGACAACTGAGTCCTAAACCAAGGCAGCCGCACCAGCACAGGAAGTCACAGCTTTGTAGAAATGCTGCCAAGACACAAAAGAACCTCCAAGGCATGCTCTTCTTACAGAGTGCATCCAAAGTGCCCAGCTATGAACCAACTACCCCACCCCAGAAGGAATGCAGGACATCTTTCAAATTCCCACTTTCAAGTTTTATCCTGTATAAAACAATGACTATACTTTCCAGGGAAAGAGAGAACTTCCCCCCCTCCTCTTAAAGGTATGAGAGCCCAAAAGGAAAGGGAATATGAGAGGCAGAATAGAAAGATGCACCCAGAAGTGCAGAAAGGATAATAAGACTGGAACATCCAGCACCATAATTAGGAGGAGAGAGAAGGAGGAGTCCAGCAACACAAAAAAATATCTGAAATCAAGTGGCAAAGTCTAGGAAACCAGGAATCAAAGTTACTCTTTACATTATTTATTTTGGATAAACAAGGAACATGTTGAAAGACCTTATCTGCATCAAAACAGTGTGGCCTGGGTCACAAAACATTTCGCACTTTTGTTTTAAAACAGAACAAATAATGCTGTGACTATGCTCGGTCCAAAGAAACCAAAGCTGCTGCCAGATGACTCTAGCTTTGGGGACCACCAGCATCATGCACTGGAGGAAGGGTTTGGTGGTCTGCACGCCACCTCCCAACTCTAAGTCCCTCCTCCGCACTACAGTTTTAAAAAAATAAATAAATAAAAGGAAAAATATCTCCTGTTACCCTAAAAACAAAAAGAGGAAGGAAAAAGGTTCTTTTTTTTCTCAGCACATATTGTGTGGCAAGAAGTATGGCCAAAAGTTCCCTCACAATGTCACCCAATGAGAGGGGCAATGCTATCAGCAGCATCACCCTTTCCCCCTTTAAAAAAAGAATTCCCACTTTACAGCTAAGCAAAGAGCCTCAGGGAGGCTAAGAAACTTGCCCAAAGAGCTCCAATCGCAACAGCCTTGTTTTCCTTCAGGGAAACAGTGCTCTGCTTTTTTATTTCTAGAAGGACAATGAACTACTCCTGATTTTCCACCCAGGGTTTCATATGCTTATAGCCAAAAGGCAATGCAAGGTTTGGAAACAAACAAAAGCACTTTAAAATTAATTTCCAGGACAAATGGTATTAGTCACAGTTGATGAGTTTTCTCATCATCAAGGTGCATCCTGTGGAGTTCAAGGCTATGGAGGACATTTATAGACTGAACTTCTGCACTTGCGGCATCTTTGATGTGTTTCAGTGTGCTGACAACTGGACGTGGAGGGGAGAGGTGGCTAAAAGCTCCTAAAGGAACCTGTTCCACATGGGAAGCTCTCAGTCCAATCCCACACTTGTATAAGTCTTTAATATGGGATGATCACATGAGTGAAAAAGCAAGGATCAAAAAAAAAAAAACCAAAACAGAGCACATCCTCTTACCTTTCCTTGTCAGAATCAGTGATTTCCCCTGACATTTCTGTTTCATGCTCCAGGAGCTGGAGTTGCAATTGATGCCGTTCCTTTAAAAAGAAAAATCAATAGATAAATGTAATCAATGGATTGGGAACCATACGGTGGATATGTACACATCAAGCAATTCCGGAATTCCAGCTCTAGTGAGTCCAAGTCTGTTTCATACCCCAATGGGCTTTACACACCACTCGCCCAGAGTCCAAAGAAAGTTCAAAGGTGCCAAATCTGTTGATGTGCATTTACAGCTGTATTAACAGACTTAGTGACAAGTACCATGGATAAAATACATTCAAGGTTTTTAAAAAATATAATCCATCAGTCCAAGCTCAGATATCTTATGTAAATCTATAGTTCTAAATAATGGTAATCAATGGTCTAAATCAGTAGCTTGTGATATTGTAAAATTCTTGACAATTTTTTCAAATCGTCAAGAAAAGAGGCTCTGGGATTCTGGCGACGTCTGATGTACTAACTCAGTGATGCTTACACAGCTGTGGTCACTTCTAAAAAATGTACTGTGGTCAAAATAATGATCCTCACAAAGATGTCCATGTCCTACTCTCTGAAACCTGTAAGTGCACCATCTTATACAGAAAAGGGAACTTTGTAGGTGTGGTAAAGGATCTTAAAATGGGAAAATTGTTCTTTTGGGCTTTTATTGGAAGAAGGCATTGGAGTCAGAATCAGAGAAGACGGAAGATGCTACAGTGCTCGCCCGAAAGCTGGAGAAAGGGACCACAAGCCAAGGAATACAGGCAGCACCCAGAAGTTGGAAAATGGATGCTCTACAGCTCCCAACAGGGATCCAGCCCTTCCAACATCTTGATTTGGGGATTTCTCACCTCCAGAACTGAAAAAGAATAAATTAGTACTGTTTTAAACCACTAACTTCATGGTAATTTGTTACAGCAATAACAAGAAATATATCCCTCACTGTGAATACGTAAATTTTGAAGTTTCCCTTAAAAAGGTAAGAATTTGGATGATGTCTTTGGGGAAAGTATAAAATTGTTAATAAAAGCATGGTGGCCATCATCACTGAAATTGCACTAGAAATAGATTATAGATGTCAATGTGATACATTCCCTTAAAGTGGAAGTTGATCAAGTCCTGCTCACTAAGTGGGAAGAGAGTACTTTACGTAGAGACCTCTTCTAGAAACATCTTTATGCTCAGGAATTCTTTCCAACAAACTCCTACAGCTTTTATAGATTCCAAACCTCGTTTCCACCAGTTTTTAAAAGTAAATCTTTGAAAATGTATCTCCCACTTCTTCTGAAGCTGCAAACAGTGTTAAGGGGAAAGCTGGAGGGGCCAGGAGCATCCACCTGGCCAGGACATGCTGGAATAATGAAGGAAGGCTGACTCTTGCTAGGACATTATTATCGTTTTCAAAGCTCTGCAGCAGACACATTCATATGGTCTGACCTGGGTGGAATGTGCACCCTCCCGGCATGCTATGCCATGTGCCCTGAAATAAGGGTGAGAAACCTTTCACAAATGGGGATTCCTCCACTACCCAAATCCAGGGTCATCTAACTACAGCACACACCAAAACAGCTACTTTCAAAAAGTGAGGTGCAACCAATCTTCAGTGTACACTGCACAATAATTTCTTTCCTTTGTCTACACTTGTGAATGTTATCTGTCCCCATCGAGACCTTGGGAGAGCATGTTCACTGATTAAAAACAAAGGTGCTTCCAATACCAGGCTCAGTGAGAGAAACATAAACTGAGGTATGCAGGAGAGACGTCATTCAAAAGCACACGGTTTGTCCTACAGCAAAATCCAAAAGTAGAGGAGAGCAGGACACGCAGTGCACGGGGAGTGGGATGGAGGTCTGGCCGATGCCTGCTCTCAAAGATTTATCCCTAAAGGGGAAAGAGCGTAAAGGGGTATATCTAATCTTAGCTAAATAAAGGAAGTGTTTCTGTAGTCTAAATGAAGATTTAGACAAAGGACAATAAATTTTCAGTCCCTACAGAAAAAGCCAACAGGACTTGAGGAGACTTTTGTGTTCCCTCAGTGCTGGCAAGGAGGGCCGGCCTCACCCCCTCCCTGGCCTTCCCTCCCACAGACCTCACATAAGGACTGCACGTGGAAATCAAGGGAAACAACTAGAAACTTGCAGAATCCCAAGGATACCAAGAAGACCACCTATAAAATGAGCCCCACCAAGTGTCGGGTGGACAGTTAGGCAAGACTCTAACAAAATAACAATTGGGGCCATAAATTATTAAGCCTTTTGCCAAGTTCCAGGTTCTAGGCTTAGTTAGAATTTGGCCTGGACTCCCTTCCTGCTCCCCTCCGTTTACATCTCACAGGATCTGTTAGCGTAAGAACTAACATTACCAGCATTTTCAGAAGAGGAAACTGGGTTTGCAAAGAAAGAGAGGCAAGGTCCCAACCCTGGGTATGTCTGATCCTAAGCCCTCTGTTTTTACACACACACACACACACACACACACACTTTCTGGAAGATGCTCTGCTGCCCAAGCCACCTCCCACATGCTGCATGCTCAGCTTGCTGCTTCTTCTTCTTTTTTTTATTCAATAAACATGGTCTTACAACTAGGAGGGGTTCTGCAGCAGTAAAATCTGCCGCCTAGAGATGGTGTTCAACTTAACCAGCATCTTCTGCTTAGTGGGAGAATGGCGATGTGGGAGAAGTTCACTCAGGTTCTAGAAAGTGCCCCTGTTATTGAATCTTCACTACCACCACCTCCAGCAAATACCTGATGTTAGTTCTAAATGAACCAACCATCTGCTGTTCAGTACAGGTGGGATTCTGGTTTCCAGGGGTAGAGGTAAGAGCATACCTCCCATATTAGGATATTGGCTCAAAAGGAGCCCTCAGTGAACCCAGAGACTCCACAGCACTGAATTTAACGCAGTTCCCACTCTGACTAGAACCAGCTTGTCAGGGCACTGTAAAGGGGTTATGTTTCAGACACTGATGGGGGATGTAAGGGGAGCCTCCCTAAATCACATGGAGGCCTGGACTTTGACCTTGCTCATTGTCACTCCCCAGTCTCCACCGTCAGTTTAGAGATTCTCAGCACGCAGAGTAAGTTACAGGGTGCTAATACTGTCTTAGTCCTTACAGGTGACCTCTATCTGCAGCCCTATAGGCAACTAAAGAGATAGTCCTTTCCCAGAAAGGAGCCACAGCTTTGGCCCTAAACTCCTGGATTGTCCCCCAGAAGGCAGCTGACAGGTGCTAAATGTCACCCACCATCCTCTTCCTTTCCTTCCTTCCTGTTCTCTCTCCCCTCTCCATCCCTCTCCCCTTTGTTCACTTCCTGTCTAGTTTCCGACCTCTTCCTTTTCTCTAGTCTGGCTTCATTATCTCAGCTGTGCTCCCACCTGCCTCCCAAGGCCCCCACCCTGCCCCTCAGCCTATTCACCACACCCACACAAACGTGACCTCTTTGGCTCCTCCTAGTCCCAGGCGTGTCAGGGAAAAGTCAACATGCCCCAGACACATGCCCCAGAAACTACAGGGTTAGGGTGTTGGTGGGACATACAAATAGGGCCAGATTACTCAATGGGTAAACCACATGCCTGCCTGGAGCACCGGCAGAGCAAGGCTGCTAAAAAAGAAGCTTTTGTAAAGAATTTTATGTGTAACATTTTTAAAAAGCATTGAAATTACTAGTGATCAAAGTTACTACGGGAAAAATTTTTGAACTCTTGGAATTCCTCATATTTTATTTTATAGCTTTTTTGTTTTTTAAATTGCAAACTGGAGGGGTGAGAGGAATCAGCATTGAGAGCATCTGTATTTTCAGACAGGCCTGCTATAGACCCCAGCGAAGGCTGGGCAAGTGGGTAACAGACTAGGCGGTGTCTGGTACCTTTTCCATGCGCTCAATGAGCCTGTCCAGCTCCCCAATCCTCTGGTCTTTCTCCTCCAGGCTGATCTCTGCTGCTTGCATCTTTTTATTGGCCTCTTCAATCGCTTTCAGAAAACTGTTGGTTTCTTCCTGCAAAAGAAATATACCATCCTCAGTACAGGCGTGGAGTACCCAGGCTACTCACCAGGGTCCAAACAGCTCCAGCCTTGCTAAACCATAATTTCCCCATAAAAGCAAAACCTCAGGACCTGAAAGTCTCTTGCAGATGACGAACTCAACTTCTGTGATTCTGGTTTTCACCTCTGAAGAAAAGGCACATCACGTGGCTTTTTAATGAGCCTCGATACTATTTTCCCTCTTTCCCTTGAAACCTTACGTCCAAGAAGTATAAAGAGACTGTGAAGGCTTAAATAACAATGAGCAGAAGCTCAGAGTGTCACTGTTAACTGCCAACAGTATAAAGGGAATTAGGGCCAGATCTAGACTGGAATGCAGAATTCCCAGATCATTTCTCCAAAGTGCAATGCACCAACTCGCTCCTAAGAAAAACAACCTGGTCAGTCATCCGACATATTTATTAAGCTTCTAAGGACACAGATAAGGCAGACATGGAGTCTCTGCCTTCAAGGAATGTATGCTGTCCTACTAAAGAAAGGCATGAGACACACAAACCAGCTCTATGACAGTTATAACAGAATTCCACAGCAGTCAGAGTGGCTTCCCAAGGACAGAGGATACTTCTAGATGCATGAATGGGAGAGCCCCAGGCATGAAGAGGATGGCATTTGCAAGGGGTTTAGGGAGCCTAGGTAGACTCCAGGATGGGGAAACAGGAGAAGGAGAGGCTGCCAAATGGTTAGCTGAGAAAAGCATGAATTTAGAGACAGATTGGGGACTATTCTGAGTAGGGAAAGGGATGAATGCAGGCAGGAAGGGAAGATGGGAAGGAAGTGAATGAGCAAACAAAGCCCTTGATCCCTTACCAACCTTCTAGCCCACTGTCTCTTTAAGAAGAAACCTTCCTGTTACACCTCACTCACACTCCCTATTACTCTGTGTTGGCTGTCACCAACGCACCAGGAGAGCCTCCTTCTCGGCACTGTGCTTCCGCTGCTCCTCATGCAACTTCTCTTCATACTGGCTGTACAGCTTCTTGGTCATCTCTCTCATCACCTCGGCATTGGCTTCTTGGGACGATTCCACCTGCAGAGAGCTCATTTCAGAACTGCAGCTTTCCCTCTGGTGTCTGACAGAGGTAGTGAGCCCCATCACCCAGAGTTTAGTAGAGGGAAGGAGCAGGAACTCACAGGGCAGGGAGGGAAGGAAGGAGGAAGAGGGGTGAGCAGGGTACAAACAAAAGCTGCACTGTACACCAATTTATTTAAGGTGTTCAGGACACAGGTGCTCCACATGAGCGAATTTTTCAAAAGTTAAGAATCTTAACTTCTCTAAGCAATCCCATTATTTACACCAACCAAGCCAATCTCTAGGTCGGACTTCAGTTAAGTTCAAAGAAGAAATACAGACTCACCCTTCCCGGCCTGTGTGCTTTCCCAAATGCTGCATTTGGAAACATTCTGACCTAGTTGGGACACTAAGTTGGTTAAGTGATATTTACTCAAAAGATGTGACAAGTCTCTTTTGTGGCCCTTGAATTCTCCCTTCTCATCACTAAGCGAATGTTGGCATTGAGAAGCCACAAAACGGAAACTCCCAAGCAGAGGTTACCATTAGCTGAGAGTCCCAGGCCCCTGCATGTGGACTACAGGAAAGGCTCTGTCCCTGAGGCTTGAACACTCCACATTCAGGTCACGAGAAAGACCCTGAGGGCCCAGAACTTTTCCCTTTTTTATTTGGGAGATAAAATAAGAGGAAGAATAGGGCAAAGCATCTTTAACTCCACTAACCAGGATAAAAACAAGCATCAGTCTATGAAACAGACCTGCAATTAGAGACCTGGACTCTGGAAGCAACAAGACTGCCAAGCTTGTTGCTTGATGTTCCTCCATGTCTAGTGACATGCCACCCCATAACAAACAGGAATACACAGGACAAACATGTCCAGTAATTACCTGAGAAGTATTTGTGGAATAAATAGGTAGATAAAACTCCTGTCCTCGAGGAAAGACTTGATTCAGTGATTTCAAACTTTTTTCAACAACAAACCTTTTTAGGTCAAGCCTCCCCCTCTGGGATTGCTCACAAAGGGGAGAAAATCTAACCAAAAAAAGAGATTGGAGAAAAGGAAATGGAAGAGTTGGAGAGGGGAGGTGAGAGAAGGGAAGGTTAGTAGGACATGCGGGCTCACAGACTTTACCTTCAATTTCAGCAGCTGGTTTTCCGCCTGTGCCACCTCTAACTGCCTCTGCTTTTCCTGCAGCTTATCCATGGATGCCTTATATGTCTGCTGCAAATTTCTGATTTGATCCTTAATGTTGCTGTTTTCCAAAGTGACATCCACAAGGGTTTTCTATTTAGAAAAAAATAAAGACAAAACCAGATCCAGTAGGGTGAGAAAGCATGGCCAGAGGCACGCACTATGACATCCCTTTGTCAGACCACCCTCGGACCTAGAGTTTGAGGGACTGAAGGACTCCCATGGTGGTCTGCCACGCTGTGGTCTGGTGGACCAGGCAGCCTCCCCCATAACCTCCATGGCTGTTACCAACACCACATGCCACAGTCTAGGATGGATGGAAATGGATTAAGTCTTTCCAAGGAAAAAATGTTTATGATACACCACTTCTCATGAAAAAAAATAGGTGTGAAAATATTAAGTACAATACAAGCCCATCAATAAATCCAAACCCAAATAATAATTTTCACTAAGTGATAGAAGAGTTGATATTTATTTTCTTCTTTTTTCCCCTGTACTTCCACATTCCCACAATGAAATCAGAAAAATGAAATCCCCTTTCTTTCTTAAAAGAACCCTCACATCAGTGCTTATATTTCAGCCCACCGGGATGTTAACAATGAGGCTGACACAACTCTGATGCCCCCCAACTGCTTCACCTTCCTCTCAGGCAAAGAAGGGTGATATACGAGTTCTGAGGAACAGAGTTTGCTGACTTAGACACGCGCCTGGCAAGTGTCAAGAGCCAGTGCTGGTTATTGCTTCAGGCCACCTACTGGAGCAAGAATATTCAAATTAATAGAGTAACTATTTATTGCTTCAGTTTCTACTTGGCTAACCCTCCTTAGAGAGAAAGGTCTTCCATAAATATCAGAATTCCTACACTGAACTCTGGGGTACCAGCACCTTCTACCACCTCCCAAAATCATCCACAACTTCAGATCAGGAGATTTAGACAATTAGAATTGCTGGACAATTTCTAATGCCTCTGTCCTCTTTAAGGGATCAGCCTCTGAAGTTTCCCCAGCTCCTCAGCCTCTACTTTGGACAATAATAAGCCTCTCATCCAAACTCTACTTGAGTTAGGTAAAAGAATTTTTGATGGAGGTAATTAAATAGTAAAGGAAATACCAAGGCCATTTGGAAGCAGGAACTCACAGAACATGTGAGCTTCAAAGAGTTTAGAAGGCACCTAGTCCAATCTCCCTCTCCACACCCTCTGGCTCTACAGATAATACTCTTGTGTCAACCCAAAACTCACAGTCCAGACCAGAAGACCAGGATTCTTCTAATCCTCACTCTGCCACTAGCTAGACCCATGTCATTTCTCTCTGTTGGCCTCGGTTCATTCATAAAACAAAGGAGTTGGACATTCTCTCAACAATTCTTTCCTGCGCTGATAGCCTATGAAATCAAACCAAGGGTCTGGTCTCCCTGTCAATAATAACGAATGTGGGTAGAACCAACAAGTGGAAGAAGCTGAGATTTTGCATAAATAAGTAGCCAACAATCTTAGAACTCAAACATTGGTTTAATCTTTTAGTTCTAAAGCTCCTCTATAGGTTCAGGACTAAGAGGCTGGATAATAACTAGGAGTCAGTCAGGGTTCCTGGATTAAGCCTGCACTTGTTCTAACAGCTGACCTCTGGGGTGTATGCCCAGAGGATCAGTCAGCTGGCAAATCAGAATAGTTTGAAAATCACCTGGAAAAAATATTTTTCTGAAAAAAAAAAAAAAAAACAGAGACAAAGTACAGATACCAACCAAGTCTGAACTCAGGTAAAGCTTTTCCTGGTGGGCTGGGAAGGTGGCATCCAGAAGGGAAGGGAATGGACTTGGCAAGCCCCTTCATGGCAGGAGGAAGGGAAAACAAAGGCTCCCAAATAAATCAGAGCCAAAGTGGGGCTTGGCATGGAGCCAGGGAAAACTGGCATACACAAAAGCGAGCCAGGAAAAGCATGGGACTCAAAGGCCCCACCAGAAATGGGCATCCCAGACAAACTCAAACACGAGACCCACCCAGACCCGCAGCTGGACAGCGGCCAGCCACTGTTGTCACTGCTGCCGTACGCTGATAGAGCTGTTATTAGAGAACACTAGGTCCTGGGGGAAGTGGAGAGGACCAAAATGAAAATCTGTTTGCTTATCCACTAAGTTATTTATAGAGGACCAGAAGGGCTTTGAAATAGTCCATGGACTTTTAAGAAGAGCATAAAAAGGTAAGAGTCAAATAAAGCTGGAGGAGGGGCAAAAACTACTGTTTATGTCTTTAGAAAGTAAGGCCAAGAAGCTATTTTGAGTGCATCTTCAAATTACCTTACATGTTTCGTAGGAGACTACTTGGTTAGAAGAGTAAGAATGGGAAGCGTTGAATGGCTGGCTCCTAAGATCAAATGAATCTAGAGAATGATCCCTTGGAGTGGGCTGATGACACAACATCTTGACTAATGTAGGATAATGGGTCTTTCTATACCTCTGACAATGGAAGACAGTGTTTAGAATGCACATGAGCTTTTCTAATGCAAAATAATTTCTAAATTAAGAAAAAGGGCTTACGAGCCTTTGGTAGCTACTTGTCATGAAAGTGTAGCTTGTCTTTGGTTAAATCTGTCTTCTCTGTGATTGGATGGAATTTCCTGAACCACCAGGGCTATATGGGAGAAGGTAGTTGATGTCTGTGCCTGGCACAGACACCGAGGACTACTTGGTTATCTGATGGAGCAAGTAACATCTCTAGTACTGAACTCAGAAACTAACACTCCATTTTAATGAGGGCAAAACAAGGGTTTAGGGTCAGCTTGGAAATATTTCCTTCCACTTGCTTCAGCAACTCCCTGGCATAGTTTCTACTGTCGCACTTAGAGGACTCTGAATCATGAGCTCAGGACATTCTGTGGCTTTTTTTATTATAAAGGAACAGGATCCACTCCTGGTTAGGCTCAGCTGCCCTACAACAGAAAGGAACAATCTAGAATGGAGCAGATGAATACCTGCAGGCCAATGGAGTCCGACGCCAAAGCCGAGTTCATAGCATTAAAACTATCCAGGGCTGATGACTGGGTCTGGATGTGGCTCTCTAGATAGTCCTGCTGAGCATGGGAAACCTGCACAGAGGGAGGAGACAGTCACTCAAAACCAGTCCATACACACCCACAGCCACCTTCACCACGGCTGGACCTTTCTTCTCAGAGTAGCCACACTGACTTCGACAATATCTATAGCAAAGCTATGGATGAGAAATCAACATCAGGGAGACCCAGAGGGTGGAAGCACGAGACTACTTCTCCTTTGAGTGATCTGTACACCTCCACCCTCGAAGCCTCACCAAGGTCTCACGAGGCCTCACGGAAATTCTCAGGAGTCCCACGCTGCCCTTGAAGGGAAGAAGCAGAATGGGGGCAGCAGGTGTTAAGTGAGCTCAGAAGCGGCACAGCTGGGAGAACCCTGTTGGAACGACTTCTGCCATCTTTCCTTTCCTCCTCACCACTGACAAAACATACTCTGGGCTCACCCAATTTGCAAGGGTTGTCTGGTTGCTGTCTCTGTTGGGCGTGTGTGTTTAATGAGTCTGAGGAAGTTTCATCAGAAGCCAGTCTCGAGCTAGGCCTCACCAAGAGCTGGATAGAGAGGCAAGCAGGTGGTGGGACTAGGGGCGGGGGTTCTCAGCAAGGCTCAGGAGAGGATCTTGAGTGAACTTTGCAGGTCCCAGGAAACAGCTAGCACAGCAGAGCAAGAAAGCAAAAGTTGAAACAGGAGGCCAGGACTAGGAGCACGTAGCACGCTCTTGTTCAGGGGCATGTTTATATGATAGTAATTTAGCAATCCTAATCTGGCTGCAGTACATGGTGTGGAAAGTGAAGACACCGTAGGCAGAGAGAGAGAGGGACTGTTCTAGAGTGAGAAAAGGAGGATGGGCAAGAGACAGATGATGGGAAGCGATGGGCAGGCCTTACTTACACTTGTATTGCAAATTCAGTCCTTTGGCTTTGAGGATAGTCATTAGTGTCTATCAGAGGTTGGCAGAGTGAATTCCCATAAGTACATGAGAGTGGCAAACATCTCCTCCCCGATGCCAGTGAGAATGGGTGAGTGGGTATGTTTGCATAGCCTACTCCTATAATCAAGACCAGAGGGCTTACGTGAGCAAGTAATGCCGCAGCCCAGCCATCAGTGAACTCCGGCATAGCTCTTGCAAGTGCCCTCTTTCCTGCAGATGCCACATGTGTACACAGACTCCTATATTTGGGATTATTAATAATAAATATTTGAAATCCCATCAGCATTTGCTTGGTTCAACTAGAGGAAGCTTATTTCCTTAACTTCTTCTTTTTTTTTTAAGGGAGAGAGAGAAAGACTCAACTTTCTTTAGTTTTTCATCTGGCCTTTGTTTTTCTGACACTGAGTTATGTATGTGGTGCAAGGGTTTGAACCTGGGTCCTTGCACATGCCAGGTAAGTGCTCCAACTGCTGAGCCACCACTCCAGTCCTATTTCCTTAAATTTTTGAGTAGGTAATATATTAGCATGGTGCAAATATTTAAAAAATCTCAAAAGCACACATGGAAATAAAACCCCTTTCGCTCCTGTCACATCTGACAGGTTACCGCCTCCTCTGCCTCCCAGTTAGGAGTAGTTTTCATACACATACAAAACAATCCTGATGTATTTATTCTTTCCTCTTGTTTTATGCAAAAGAGGGTATTCTGTTATACATATTTTCCTACATTTTGCTTTTTTATCATCTACCCTACATCTTTTTTCTTTTTATTAAAGACACAGGGACAGTGAGAGAGAGAGAGAGAGAGAGAATCAGTTTTATTTAGTTTTTCATGTGGCTTTTGTTGCTCCAATACTTCCTTGTGTATGCGGTGCTGAGGTTCGAACCTGCATCCTTGCGCATGCCAGGCATAACTGCTGAGCCACTACTTCAGCCCTCTACCCTACATCCTTAAAGGCTTCCTCTGACACTTTTCAAACAGCTTAATTATTTTTTTTTACAACTATGCTTTCTGTTGGAGAGATATAACATAATTTACTCTCCTCTTCTTGATGGGCATTTAGGTCTCCAATTGTTTTACTTTTACAAATAATATTGCAATATATAAGTTCACCCATAAGTCATTTCTCACACATGTGTGAGAATTTATTTGTAGAATACATGCTTAGGAACTGACTTTGGTGGGAATGTTTCAAATACAAAGAAGATTATTCTTGCCACAAAGTTTCCTTTAGACAATAAAGTTGTACCTGTGATAAAATTCCCTCAGTTCATTTAAAACACGGTTCCATTCATAAAGAACACTGCATACTCAAGTATCTTTGGTGACCAGCTGCTGAGACGAAGTATGCAAGCTCCGCCATCCCTCAGCACAGCGTGTCCCGAGATATTGACTTACTGACAGCTCCTGGGTGAGCTGGCGGATCTTCTGCTTCATCTCATCATAGTCTCCGTACATCCGCTTCCTTACTTTTTCCAAAGTGGCTCTCACCTGCCAACCACAAAAATGCTAATTAGAGATCAAGCATTTTTACATTTTCATGCAAGATATCCAAAACTTTACTGATAAAAGAAGGACTTTACCAAAAAAAGAAAGAAAGAAAGAAAAGAAAAAATGAAAAATTTCAAGTGTAGGATATCTAGTAAAAAACAAGGATATCTAGTTAGAAAAGAAGGGAATAATCCAAATTGCATATATAACTGTAATGATTAAGATATGTTAGTTATTCCATTAATAAACTAAGGGGAAAAATGGTTTGTTGAGATTCACCAATCACCTTCCAACCACATTTGGAAAAGATCTGCCCCCTTTTCATCACATATTTTTATGAGCAGAAAGTTTTCAACAGCAGACTCTGTAATAAAAACATGGCTAAGAGAACCAAAGAACCAAAAAGGCAACACCAACCTCGAATTTTCCTTATCTCCGCTCTGACTGCTAAAAAGCAATTATTGGAAGATCGAAGATGGAAGACAGAAGATGGAAAAATATAATCCCTGGAGGATCCATAAAGTCCAAAGTGGGTTCCTAGACAATCGCCTACACCAGGTACCAAGGGTAAGTAGTGAAGGTGACCTCAAACACTAAGGTTCTCCACAGTGACTGTCAGAAGAGTGCCAGTAATGTTTTGTAAACAAAGCAATAAACCTTACAAACAGAACTCTCTTCCTCCTTTCTTCTGAAGCCCCTAGATGGACAAGGTGCTTGGGAGTCCTCAAACATGGCAGGAAGTCTCAAGGAGTGTTCTCCAGGTTCACTCTAGAATGTCTAGAAAGGACTTGTGGGTAATAGTTTTCATTAGAATGTGCGAGTTTAGGGACAGAATCGGAAGACTTCATTTTGAAGGTGTGTTTGCATAGAAAGCACAGGTTTTTAGTTAGACTGTATGTTGGTAGAGATTCAGGGGCAGAAAGGAGTCAAGACCCCAAGCCTTCCCCTCATGAATGCTAATAATAGAGTCTACTTTCTTGCTATTAACTACAAACATTCTGGGGAAATGAAGCCAAAAGCATAATTTTCCATTGTTGGAACAACTGTCATTTGTGGCCTTGAGCTGGCTCTTTTACCAGTGATGAGTGGTGGAAGCTTGAGCTGGGTGTCACTGTCAACACAGCCAGCATGCCACTCACCAAGACAGAACAAATAAACCATAAACACTCCTAGGAGTAACCAGACCAGAGATGAATTTGAAGGTGGGACCTGGAAATTAAGTTGCAGATCACAGTGGAGGTTGGTAATTCCAGGTTAGAACCAGCCCTGCAACTTGGCACGTGTCACCCACAGGTAAGCATCAGCCTGAACCTGCTGTCTTTGTCTTGGGCAATTTGAGACGGAGAACTCTATTTAGAAGGTTAACCTCTAAAGCAATACCATGTTATTTGGAGCATATAAATGATAAAGATCTAAGTACTTCCTTAAGACAAATACAGGAGGCTTAGGATGACTGAGCTGTTAAGAAAAGATAGGAATGGAATATTCCACATGGTTAAAAACTGTCTTTGGGATATAGAACAACCGGAGATTTGAGGTTGGTGGTTTTCACACACTGTGTGTGTGTGTGTGTGTGTGTGTGTGTGTGTGTGTTGCTTTCCTAGCTTTTCCTTACATTTTCTGCTAAGCGTTTATTATTTTTTAAATTCAATAACAAATGTTCTTTCTAAAAATTCATATAATAGCGAAGACAACGGTGGCTTTGTATGTTATCTGCAAATACACAAAATAAAATGGGGCCAGCCCATAACCTTCACACGAGAAACAGATGCCTAAAGAGGCAAAGGGGATGTGTTGGGTTGGCCAGACACAGGGCTGGACCTGGAAGCAGAGTCCATGGGCTTACAGGATGGGAAGCTCCCTGCCCTCCGCTCCCTCTGTTTCTCAGCAGCACTTTCCAAGCCACAGGTCAGTATTTGGGGCCCATCTGTGTTAGAGCAGCTCATTCGCCCTTTTGCCTGATCAATGTGGTTTGGGCAACAGGAGCCTCAGTCAATCAAGGGGGACACTGGGTAGGGCTAAAAGAAACAGACAGATATTAAAAGATTAGAGGAAAACTCTCCAAAATGTTAACAATTATACTGGTTTAATGGTGAGATTATAGGTGATTTTGCTTTCTTCTTCATATATTTTTATATCTCCCAAATTTTCTCAAAAGAATATGTACCTTAGGGGCTGGAGCCGTGGCTCAGTGGTTGAGGCGTTTGCCCGGCATGCGCAAGTACACGGGTTCAAACCCCAGCACCCACGTGCACGGCTAGGTGTTGGAGCAGCGACAGCTACGTGAAAAACTCAAAAAAAATTGATTCTCTCTCTCTCTCTCTCTCTCTCTCTCTCTCACTGTCCTTCTCTCTTAAAATAAAAAAAGAATATGTAACTTAAAAGATAAGAAATATAATATTCAAAGAAATGACATTGATTGTCTTGGGTTGGGCAATGTCTACTATGGTTGACTTGCCAGCATTCATTTCAACCAAGTAACTGGTGTGAACCCACCAAATCCTCCTACTCTTGCCAGGGATTGAACTGTGATCAAAGCCATAGTCAATGAAACAGAAGGGGAAGTCTAAAGATCAGGGAAGAGGTATCCAAAAGGTATCCCAGGTGAGAGGCCTCTTTTTCTTCCTCCAGATTGTCATATTTTCGGAAGATATCCCAAACCTGAGGCTAAAAAAGCCAGTGGAACACAGAAAAGGAGAACCAGAGTCTGGTCATGATAAGCTTGGAACCCAGCAACTTCCAGACACATTACCATGTGAGGTCGATTTCCTTTCTGAGTTGTCTTTTCCCTTACTTGTATCTTAAAGCATCCAAGTTTACGGAGTTGTCCAAACTTATACATCAATGTAATAAACAAAAGCTCTTAAAAGCCTTCATACTGTATTTCCATCAGTCTCCTAAGTATCCTCCCTCAGAAGTTCATCCTGCCCCTTGTTGGCAGAATTACTGCTGTGCTTTTAATATTACCATGAAGATAGGTAGAAACATTCCCATCCAAAATAACACTGAGAATTTTTACAAACTGCCTTATTAGATTCACATCAATGCTTCTAACTCCACCTTCTTACATGCAACAAAAGGAATATAGACCAGAAAAATGAAACCCTTCAGGGGCTCACATCTTTGATGTAGTTCATCTCTTCTTTCAGCTGATTGGTGGACCACCCATATACCACCATTTCTTTCTGTTGATTTGGATCCGATCTTCGCACCACACCATAAACAACGCCCTGAGGAAGTTTCCTGGTAGGTTCCCCATTGCTTAGTTCAGGATGCTAAAAGGAGGCAGGAAAAAAGAAAAAGAATGACTCATGGAAATAGCAATAATCATGGGCCCACTGTATGTCGACGCAGACTGTGTGTACAGTGCTGGTGCCTAGCAGCAGGGGGTGTGGGTTCCCAGTCTGGTACGTGCTGGGCCCGCCTCTACCCTAGAGGAAGAGCACCTTTGGCTAACTTCTAGAGAGGCTTTGTCCACCAACCTCAGAGTGCATCTGCACAGCCCCACCTTCCCAGAGGGAAGCACCTTTTTCAGTTCTCACGAGGTGCCGGTAGAACTTGGGTCATGACACAAACAAGTGTTTGAAATACTCATTACACCAGTTCCTCTTATGACTTCAGTCTCATCACTAAATAAGGGGCCTGAAATGCAGGAGGGTGAGGTTGGTGCTCATCTGGCAAACTGTCCTCTGAGGGTAGGGCTCACCCTTGGGGCTAACTTCTGAGAAAAAAAATGTGGGGTGGGTACACAACCTGCTGTTAACCGTTCATGAAATATTTCTAAAAAGCCAGGCAGAGACCACATGACTCCAGTCCAAAAGAATCTTCCTACTCCTGCTGAGGGATCCTTCATTCCTAATTCCTTCAGTTTAAAAGCTTTGATCATTGTTGAAATGCATAGATGACATGTTTTTTTTTTTTTAAGAGAGAGGGACAGTGAGAGAGAAAGAGAGAATCAATTTTATTTTGTTTTTCACATGGCTTTTGTTGCTCTGACACTTCGTTGTATACATGGTACTCGGGTTTGAACTCAAGTCCTTGCGCATGCCAGGCAAGCACTGTAACCACCCAGCCACCTCTCCATCCCGAAATGACATGTGTTAATACAACTTCATGGAACAAAAAACAAAGACTCAGGAAGCAAAAAAAAAAAAGGACAATTCAGGTTGGTTGAGTACCTACTGTCAGCCAGAAACATTCCTTAACACAGTTAATGTTCACAAACATTCTATGACAGTAACTTTCCACTTCATAGCTGAGAAAACTGGATTTGAGATCAATGAAATAACTTTGTAGTCACATATAAATTCAAGTCCAGCACCTCATACAGCAGGGTTTGTCAGACATAGGCAGACAGAGTGGAGGCCTCCACAACATGGAGAGGGCAAAGGTAAGAAAGAAACCCAGACCAAAGACTAGGACTTCTTAGCTATAACAGCCTCCTCCCCATTTCCCGAGAGCTGATCCTTGTGCCACCATGACACCACAGCACAGAGGTGGGAACCCCATCAGGGCAGCCTTCCTCTCCCACCAGCTCCTCAATCACCTTTGCATAAATTCTTTCAATGTCTTCACAAAGCATTTTTTGACATGCAAAACTATTATTTGCATTTTAAAATCATTTATTGGGGCAGAACAACAAGTACTTTATGATCCCATACAAAGCTTGTAAAAGTTTTCAAAAAGCCAAGAAAGATACATGATAAATTATTACATTTATTACATCATAAATTATTACATTACATTGTCCCTGCAGAAGGGACAATGGGGTTGGACAGGGACACTGGAAAGCAGGATTACTTTTGATTTTTTCTTTATATTTTTCCATCTTATGTGTATGGATTTTTTTTTTTTTTACATCAAAAGCTTTATAAAAAGGAAGAAAGCACATCCATCACTTCCCACCCTTCTGCAGACTCTTGGGAAGAGATGGGATACGAGAGTCAGCTACACTCTGTCTTTGCTCCTGGTTAATGTGTGTACATGTGTTCCCTGCACCTGGATCCCACTGGCACTGCTGCTACCCCCAGAATTTGTTCAAAAGTTCAGGTGAGTGGCTGTTAAATGGTTCTCAGCAGGATGGCAAGTCAGCAGGAAGACAGCCAATCTACTAGAGAGTAATTAGGAAGAGGAAAGGCTCTTCTGAAAATTCCCACATGCCAGACAACAAAAAACATGTTCTTCCATTCATGGACTCCACCCAGTTCCTGAAAAACAAGCTCAGGAAGACCTGAGGCTCTGGTGAGATGCAGTCCTACCCAGCAAAGGTGCTCCGAGGTACATGGGCTAGCAGGAAAACTCAAGTGGCTGGATGCACAGGATTCTGTCCTCCAGGTAGGGACATGAATGCCACCACCAAAAGAGGAAGCATAATGCCAAGAAAAACGGAACTGGGTAACACTGCCTGAGAGAGCCTGGATCTGAAGTTGTGTACACAGAAAGATACTGAAGATGCATTAAGTGAAAAACAGTAAACGGCACATTCCTATTTTATTGTTTTTAAGAATATGTGTGCTTGGAGCTGGAGTGGTGGCTCAGCAGTTGGAGCACTCGCCTGGCATGCACAAGGACCCGACTTCAAACCCCAGCACTTCATACACAACTAAGTATCAGAGAAACAAAGGCCAGGTGAAAAAATAAATAAAATTCATTCTCTCTTCTCCTTCTCTCCCTCTCTCTCTCTCTTAAAAAAAAAAAAAAAAAAATATGTGTGCTTATTATAAAACTTCTAGAAAGATACAATGTGCACCTTAATGACAATTTCCTCAGAATGACAGTTTTCCTTTACACTATTTTGTAATCTGAATTTCTGGGGTGAGCAAAAAAAAAATAAATCCAAGCATCATTTTTGAATTGAAAATTTTTATTTCAATTTTCTAAAACAATTAAAAATAAAAATTATCAGCCATGGTAATCCCAGCAATTCGGGAAGCTGAGACAGGGGGATCACAAGTTCAAAACCAGCCTCAGCAATTTAAGTGAGGCCGTAAGCAACTTAGTGAGACCCTGTCTCAAAATAAAAAATAAATTTAAAAAGGCTGGGAATGTAAAGCACCCTTGGGTTCAATACCTGATACCAAAAAGGAAAAAAAGTAAAAATTATTAAAACATGAAGGTCTAAATAAAAGACCCCCAGGAAAGGGCTGGGCCACAGGACTCTGCTCAGATGCAGCCTGGTGGCACAGCCACACCACAGGAAAGAGACTGTGGAGCTGCTGACTATGACAAGAAAAGGGAAGAGGAAATATTATTATTATCATTATATTTATTAATAAAGATTGAGAACAATATGTGCTATTCGGTGATTTTCTTATAGAAGATTTTCTTTAATCCACATAATAACACTATTGTAAATACTATTAATTCTTTCAAGGTGTCAACATTTAAGTTCCTGTCTTTCCAAGTCTAAGCTTTTTTCTTGATTACCATGCCTCAGAACTAGCCAAGATTTAGGACGGGCACTGGAACTGATATCTCCACGGGCATTCCAAAGACTCCATGGATAGGGACACCTAGAGTCCAGGCCTGGAGCATTTGGAAGATGCAGGCCCAGGATGAGGGCTCTCCACTTCTCCACTGTACCCCAGCCTCATTCCAGCCTCCTCATCCCCTCCCTTCAGTTCTTTTATCAAACAACCTCCTTCTGGCCTTAGGCCATTTAGACTCCTCCTCATTCTACCTGGCTGCTGGGCTGACATGCCCCTCCCCTCCAGGACTTCCCCAACCCTTCAGAATGAGCAGAGCCATAGCCAGGTGATTATGGGGATCAGTACAAGGATAAGGTCTGCTCCCTTAGCAACCACCAGTTCCAAGAAGCCTGGACCTTGCTACCAATCGAATCCCCAGCACCTAGCAGTGATGGACACACAGCAACTTCCTCAATAAATGCTTGCTGAAGAGTAGGGTGCTTTAAAGAGGCCCTGGGGAAACACTCAGAGTACATAAATATGGTCCAGCTGAAGGGAAGCCCTTTGTTCCTCTTAGTTGGAGGGACAGATAGCTGATGTTCACCTGATCACAGAATGGATTGCCAGAAAAGATCCAAAAGAGCAGAGACTGTCACCACTTTTGCAAACTGTCAGTATGCTTAGGGTCAAAAACTGGAGAACACAGGAAAAAAAACTAAAAGAGCTAATACATTTGGCAGCATTTATACCTGAATTTTTTTCCTCTTAAAATAACCCTCTGTAAGATAAATATTAACTTAGGCATGATAAAAGTATTGTGACAATATTATGAAACAATCTATCTTTGAGAGAAACATGCTGAAATATTTATGACATATTTATTTCTTTACACAGGGCAGAGGAAGTGGATGGGGGTGTAGACAAGGAGGACTGGCTAGGGATTGGGGAGACTGCGGTGAGGTGAAGGGTTAGTGAATCATCACACAATTCAATTTCTTTTTGTATAAGTTTCTCCATAATTAAAAGATTTCTTAAACCTTCCTGATAATGCTGCTTAATATTAAAAAGTCAAATTTTAAAAATTACATACTAGACCTATTACCAGCCTCTTGGGCATAAAACAGTATAAGGCAAAATCTCATTGAAAATGAAAGCCCTAATGTGTGCTGGAAGGAAAAGAAAGTTATTATCTAAGAAGGGAACAGGAAACAAGCAACTCAGGGGGCACTTCACAACCCCTAACCTTAGGGTATTTCCAGTGGGTAGTTAAAAGCCTAAATTTTACCTCCAGGCTCATAGCATGGCTGTTAGCAACAAGTATTTTAGAAACTGGGAAAGCAGGAGAAACTAAAGAAAAATAATTCAGTCTAAATTCCTGCTGTAAAGGATTCACTGGCCATTGGAGAGTTTGGATCAGTGAGTCTATTGACAGATAACCGTATTTTCTAGCTCCTGGACTTCACAATTCAACAAGCTTCACAAAGGCAGGGACTCATCTGCCATAGTCACTGCTATATCTTGATACTCAGTAAAAACAGATACTCATTAAATATGTTTTGAAGGAAGATCAAATATTTGGAATTGGGACTACGCCAGAATATCTGGAATATTTGGCCATCTGAGATCAGTGAGGATCAATCTGTGCAAAAGAAGAAAACCCTTTTGTCAATAAGGACTCTTGGGGAATAAATAACAGCAGAAGCACAGCTTAGCTCCTTGGAACTGATGGCAGTAGAATGCCACAGCCAGCCATGGCCCCAGAGGCCAGACTGGCAGCTGGTCACATGTCCAGGCTGCCAATATGAGTTAGGACCATGACATGAATGACTTGCAAAGCAGAACTCAAGTTCCTTCCAAAACTTCTCTCTGTGGACCTCTTCCCTCTGACCAGGGGACTGGAGCTGCCCTGAGATGCTGGCAGAGGCACGGGGCATCCTATTCATCTCGAAGGCAGAGCCTGCTACTTTCAGGAATATGCGCTGGCCGGCCTGACCTGGGTGTCCATCTTAGCAAGTTCTTCATTCCAGGTCATTACATTGCTTTGCCGTCTTATGACAAAACTGAACATTACAGCTGAGCCCAAAGGCCTTTCCACAGCCTGGACAAGAAACAGGCAAGGGAAGGCCACCAGCTTTGTATCCTCAGAGAAATGGAAGCTTTTGGCTTAATTTCTGATAGTCTCACAGATCAAACAGAGACCACTCTCTAATTAACAGCCCCAGGGTAAAAGGAAAGAATATCTGGCAGGGAAAAAAATCAGGAACTGCTTTTCTGGAACCCAAGGGCATATACAGGACACGCCTTAGGTAACCCTGACTGATAAAAATGTAAATAAATACCCTAAGCAGACTTTGCCTGATAAGAGAGAGCATGCAAGCTGATGTTCCCAGGGCTACATGGCAGAGTTACAGACCTAACCTAGAGTTGCAAATCCACTGTTAACCAGCCGGGTGGCTCTGTGCAAAGTTAGTTACTTCTCTGAACTTCAGGAAAATTGCAAAGGGCTGTGCAGTCCAGACAACTGGCAATCAAAGCTCCTTCTTAATCTCGATAGGAGTGTGGGGTGGGGGAATGAAGGGGGGTGAGGGCTGCTGGGGACAGCCCACATAGCCTGGATCCGATTTGAAACCAAAGCCACTGCACTTTGGGGAATGCGCAATGGCTTTACCCATGTATCAGTTTGAAGAAAGAGTTCCACAGCAAAAAGGACTTCGGAAAAACAATGAGTCTAAGCTAACATTTCCATGTGCTAGGAGAGGTAACTGAGGCCCCTAGAGATAGCTTGACTACCCAGAGCTCTCAGGTGGTGGCGAGGCAGCCAGGACTAGAAGCCCAGGATTTGTCCCATCCTCCAGGGCTCTTATCTCTGGGAAGCACCAAAGTCCTTGCAAACTGTCACAGAGGACAGCCCCAGCCTTGTCTGCAGCCCAGAATCATGGCAGCACACTCCCTCACCTGGCAACAGCCTTGGTGTTGTGTAAACAGTCACGCCAAGGACAAGAACCAGAGGGCTTATTCATCCAGGGCTTTTAAAAGAAAGGGACTATAAAACCTGATGGCCGGAGTTTCTTCCTGTGAAACACTTTACTAGCTACAAAAGTCCCAGCTCTACATCCATACCCGGGCATCTGCTCTCCCTCATTGAGTTGTCAAAGGTCTGAAAATGGCTTCTTTAAAAACATCAGGTCACTGAAGGACACTTAAATGCTGGATATCGATAACTAATTCAAATATTGTCGGCTTCAAGCTACTCTATCGATTTGCAAAAGACTTCGTAACAAGCACACAATCAGCTCAAATCAGATTCCCTAAAATTCAGCTATGCAATGGATCCTGATTTAACATATCTGTCATACTCTGTCTCTTATTTCTCTGTGTGTATGTGTGTGCACATGTGTGTGCCCCTGTACACTCATGGGAACACAGCGTCAAGGGATCTGAATAACAGTAGTAATGTGGAAACCTACATTCACAAACTATAGGTATTTATCACTTCAAAATTATCTACTACCAATTTTAATTCTAATGTTCAACCATTTTATAAATATATGCCATATTTATTACTTTCTCAACATGAAATTTGTGCCTGCAAACTAATCAGCAATCCTTCTTTCACGCTACCAAAGATTTTTAACATACATTTAAATTCAAAATCCTACAGCTAATTTCACGAGCTGTTCATACAATTTAAGATAATTGCATTATACAAAGAAATTTGCTATGGGTTGAATTTGTGTCCCCAAAAAATATAAATTGGACTCCTCAAAATTTGACGTTATTTGGAGACAGGGCCAAGTGAAAATGAAGTCCTTAGAGTGGGCCCTAATCCAAATTTTGGACAGAGGGGCAGATGCACACACGAAGAGTGCAGGGACACAGTCACAAGCCAAGGACTGCAAGAGCCTCCAGAGGGAATATAACCCTACCAACCCCTCGACCGCACACGCCTAGCCTCCAGAACCACGAGGCAGTAAATTTCTAACGCTCAAGTCCTGCAGTTCGCTGTGCTTTGTTTTGGCAGCCCTAGGAAACCAACACGAAATCCAGTTATCACAGTCAACAGTCATTCATCAAGCACTTTCTGAAGAAGGCAGGATGCTGAGCTCTGGGGAGACAGAACTGAGACACTGCTCATCGCTCTGCACGCACCTATGTCTCAGGGAATGTCATATACAAATTTTGCAGAAATCTATATCTCTATGTGGAGTTCTTAGCAGCAGATGGTTAGGGCCATGTGGGAGGGGCAGCTTTAAGCCTGGAGTTGGAAGGAGCAATAGACACTGAAGCATAGGAAAGGTCTCCATGGAAGTTCTTGAAGGACAAGAGGGGGTCTTGGGTAAAGGATGAGATGGCTGGGAAGAGGCTGCAGGCATGAGCAGGGCTCAGCAGGGGTTCTGAGGAGGGAGAAGACAGTAGACATGGGAGGTTCTTCAATAGCAGAAGAAAATTACCAGATGTCTTCTACATGTGTATACTTATGTCCTGCTCAATATTCTGCCTAGAACTTTCTGGGAATCTGTTCACATGAATGATCCATATTTTAAGTGCTGAAATAATGGTAAAATATCAATAAAATTTCCACATTCTGGTATGTTAAAAAGTAACATGGAAAACAGCAATGGCTGCCCACTAGGACAGGGCCCAGGCTGCAGGGCTGGGGTACAGGGTGGCTTCTTTCCCAGAGAAGGTTCGGTTCTCTAAGGTTAGGTCTGAAGAAAGAGGAGGTGTATGAGTGGAGGGATGCTCCAATTTATGGAGAAGGATGGAATGACATCAAAGAGAAGGCAGGGTCCCAGAGGAAGGAGGAGAGGCAGGGCAGCAGCATGAGGGAGGGAACTGACTCCAGGCAGGTAACAAGGAGAGCAGAAAAGGCCACCAGGTTTGGCCTCCAAGGGAAGAGACCTGACATTTCATCACCGCTCATCGAACCCACTACAAGCCAGGCACTGTAGTGGGTACTTTGCCTGTATTAACTCTGCAGCAGGCATTATCATGTCTGCTTTAAACATGAGGAAGCTCTATGTGCAGGAGCACATCTGTGACCTGCAGAAGGCAGGCTCAAGCAGTTGAGGTCTCCCGAAAAGAAGGACTAAAAAGGAACAGGCAGTTAGGCACCTGCATTCAGGATGGAAACCTCCCAAACACACCTCATGACCCCACGACTCCATAAAAAGACACTGACTCTGTTGTAATTGCCTCCAGTGGGCTCCAAACACACCTTCATGCACCTGGGCAAGCTGTATCATCTGCAACACACCTGTGCTTTGAGTAATTCTCTTCAGTGACTTCAGATCAGAGGCAGAAGGCCCAGCTAGCAGTGGTATCTATGCATAGCCAACCATCCCCTAGCATCCCAGTTGCTATAAACACTCTAAACATTTTCCTTGATGATGTCAAAGAATAAGGCTCAGCCCACCCTCAGCCAGATGCCACTCTAATAGGGCACTGGGAATCTTCTGAGAAGTTTCAGGTTACCAGGAATCAATCAAGCCATTGGCATCTTCCGACTTCCACATCCAAGCTAGTGCTAATCCCCTGATCTTTGCACACCACAGATCCCCTTACAAAGGACTAAATCATCTGGCCAGGAAGGGTCATCCAGGGGTTTTGGTACTTTGTAATCTTGTGGGTTCCAGGGAGGGGCAGATACATAGGAACCACATCAGAAGCAGCAGCTCTTCCACAGGACCCTTATGAGTGTGTGGACTCTGGCTCCCAATGACTCAAGCTCTGGAACCCATCCAGCATGAAATCAGTCAGAACAGCCCCACAGTCACCATCAGAACCTTCAGGTGCTGTCACCACCCAAGGACTTCAGTCCTAGAGAAACAGCTGGCCCCACCCTCCTCCTCTCTATCCCCATTCCTCTACAGTGAGTCACCAGTGTGTGGCAGAAAGGTACTAAGACTGCACATCTGCTCTCCCTGGTACAAGAGGCATCATAGTGCATAAGCTGCCCCAGTGGTTTCTGTCCTGACTGCAGCACCTTGGAGTTCATGAGCACCCACAGTAGGATCTTGGGATGGAAGAGGAAGGGAGACTGGGAGGACTCTGGCCCCATCAATGCAATTTCTGCCTGGTTTACACATGAGAGTTCAGTATATAACATGAGTTTCTTTTTAAAATGTCTACTGCTCTAACAAGTTTGAAAGGCACTACTCAAGACAAATAGGCCAATTGGCACACAGTTATCAACGCCACTTGACATAGCTGAACACACGCCCCTTTCCTTGGGATCACTTGATTTGTCTTCGGCAGTGACAGTCTCTCAAGGACATCTACTACCCCAGTTTAGCACTCAGAAACCCTTTACAAACATCTCCCCAGGTATGTGGCTTGGGTCCAACTCCAACAGACCAAATTCCCAGCTCCTCTACCACACATAAGGTACAGCCACCAAGGCTTCATTCTGTCACTCAGCCCAGCTTCAGCCTCTTCTTTAAAAAGTATTTTAAGGGGCTGGAGCGGTGGCTTAGTGGTTACAGGGCTTGCCTGGCATGCGCAAGTACACGGGTTCAAACCCCAGCACCCACGTACACAACTAAGTGTCAGAGCAAAGAAAGCCATGTTGAAAACTCAAAAATTGAGTCTCTGTGTGTCTCTCTCTCACACACACTGTCCTTTTCTCTTAAAAAAATAAAAAACAAGAAAATTAACATTTATTCATATGATAGCTAATATATTAGATATAAGTTATATTCAAAATTGTATAGTTATCCTAGTGTTTTTTATTTATTTTTCAACCTAAGACCTAATCAAGGTTCATGCATTACATTTCATGTTAGGTCTTTTAAGTCTCTCTAATCTACTACAGAGTCTCATCTTTTTAAAAATATCAATAAATCTATGGAGAGGTAGAGACCAGTTGTTTTGCATACTGTTTCACATTTTGAATTTTGCTTCCTTATTAATTCAGTTAGACAAGTTTGGCCAGACTATTATGCAGGTAATAGTGCACCTCCTCAGCAGACATGCAACATGGGCTGCTCCCCATTGGATCACTGGGTTGAAATGCTGACTGCCCAGTTGTTCCACTATAAGGTACGCTGACCCTTTAGAATCAGTAAGTCATCTCTCAAGCTGACACTTTGAGACCACATAAACATTCCACAATTACCTTTCACCAATTAGTTTTCATATCCACTGATGAGCCTACCTGGTGGTTACAAAACAGAAATTTTTCTAAATAATTAGCTGATGTTATATAAAAGCCCCCTTTCCCCAAATGCTTGGGACCAGATGTGTTTCAGATTTTGGAGTTTTTGAGTTTGGGAATATTTTCATAGACTACTAGTTGAGCATCCCTAATCCAAAATTTTAAAATCTGAAATGCTCCAAAATCCAAAGCATTTTGATTGTCATGTCAGTGCTCAAAAAGTTCTGGATTTTGGGGCTGGAGTGGTGGCTCGATGGTTAGGGTGCTTTCCCAGCACACACAAGTATGCAAGTTCGAACCCTAGCACCACATACACAACGAAGTCTTGGAGCAATGAAGGCCACATGGAGGACTAAATAAAAAATTCTCCTCTCTCTCTCTCTCTCTCTCTGTCTCTCTCTCTCTTTAAAAATAAAAATAAAAACAAAAACAAAAGTTCTAGATTTCAGAGCATTTTGGATTTCGGGTTTTCGGATCAGAGTCACTCTACCTGTATGGTCACTATTCTTGGTGACACCCAAGCTGTTAACATTTTGAGCAAGCAGAGCCCTTTCAAACCAGCTCCTGCATCCTTTTCCAGGTTATAACTATTTCTGAGTGCTACCCAGCTTCCTAGGTAGGTGCCCCAGGCTCACCTTGTCCTTCCCCTGCTTCTGCCTGGAACCTGCATCTTTCCAGATCTTTCGAGTGGGACTTACCCTCTCTCTGTGAGCTTGTCAGCAAATTTACATCCTCTCACTCTTCTCTACCAATAACTTCCTTTTCTTTCCTCTCACGTCCTCTCCCTGTCCTTCATCATTAGCACTGGAAGGGATAGCACTTTGTTCTTGGTAGGATGGGGGGAGAAAGATGTCAAAAGAGGGAAGGAGAAACAGAGACCTGCAGTCAACTTAGGAACATTATTAACCAAGCTACTTACCAGTCAATGAGAAGCTTCCTTTTCTACAGTTTGCCATATTCTTGGTTAACTCCAAGGCAAGGATTATATTTCAAGTCACGGTTTCATGATTCCACTTAGGAAACTCATATCATTTTGTTTTGTCACATTTACATGAAACATATGCACAAGAAAAAGCACTATCCAATCCCTGGCGCTCCTGTCCCCTTCTTTTGTCTTATTTGTCCCCATTATCACTTGCTACCTACTAAACTCTATAAAATATATGCAATTATTTTGTCTTATTTTCATTCTCATCCCACTAGAACTTAAGTTCTGTGGATGACAGGTTTTCTTTTTCCTACTGCTCTGTTTATTACTATATTCTTAATACATAGAATACATGGTGCCTGGATTTCAGTAGGTGCCCCATAATTGTTTGTGAATGAGTAAAATGGCTTTACCAGCAAGTTAGTCAGCTTTTGGTCACTGTGACCAAAATACTTGACAAGACCAACTTAGAGCAGAAAACATCGGGCTCATGGTTTCAGAGGTTCAGTCCATGATTGGCCAACTCCATAGTTTTGGGCACAAGATAAAGCAGAATACCATGGTGGAACAGTGGTTGCTCACTTCATGGTGGCCAGGAAGCAGAGAGACAGGGAAGAGCCAGGAGGACAAGATATAATCCCCAGGGGCTGGAGTGGTGGCTCAGCAGTTTCGGTGCTTGCCTGGCAAGCACGAGGACCCGGGTTCAAACCCCAGCACTACATACACAACTAAGTGTTGGAGCAACTAAGGCCATGTGAAAAACTAAATAAAGTTGTTTCTCTCTTTCTCTATCTCTCTCACTGTCCCTCTCTCTTAAAAAAAAAAAAAGATATAATCCCCAAAGGGATGCCAACAATGACCCACCTGTCACACCCAACCTGCCTACAATTATCACCAGCATAGGAGGCTTTCCAAATTGATTAGCCCACTGCTTAGGTTACAGCCCCTATACTCTAATCATTTCACTTCCCACATTAACAAGGGAGCTTCTGGGAGAAACCCCATAAGGGAATCATATCAGCTAGGAACACAGGCTGAAGTAAGCAGGACCTCCCTTATTCTTTAAGCCTGCACTTCACTGTCCCTGCTAAGCAGTCAGTTATTCACTTCTCTGTGCTCCCAGAGCCTTTTTGAATCTGAAAACTTGAAATATCACATCATCATTGTCTGTTTATGTCTGTCTCACCTGAAAAAACTGTGAGTTCCTCTAAGACAAGGACAAGGTCACACTTATCTTCATGGCCCCAGCACTTTACACAGGCGCTGGCACATGAATATTTGGAGAACAACTCCTGGGTCCAGCCAAGGTGTCCCTTCTGCCGCCAGGGCAGCCTGCTGGGCTTTTCTTCATGCCTGAGCCTGAGCCGGGCTCCAGACGGCTACTCCCAGCTGCTCACAAAGGACCCTTTGACTCAACCACATTGGCTGTTTCAGGAAAAAACCACGTTCCCTGCCACTGCACCTGTCACTGAGGCCAGTGTTCCTGCAGCTCCGAGGCAACACAGAGCCACAGTGTTCACCAAGAAACAAGAGCAGGGGCAAGACACCCGCAGAGCCACCAGAGAGAGCAGCCTGACTTCTGGGACACAGCGGGGCTAAGCCAAAAGGGGACTTTTCATCAGCAGAATGGCCAACGCTCAGCTCTGGTGCGGGGACAGGAGGAGGGAGAATGGGTTACAGAGGACAAGCACGGAACTGTCCCGCCTGGCCTCAGATGGCTCACCTGCTCTCTTCTCTCAATCTTCTTTTCAGTTTGCTCGGAATCTGGACTCTCGGGAGGCACGGTTAACCGTAGTCTGCAGACATTTGCCTGGAAGAGGTGGAGAGGAAAGGCCAGTTAGAAACCAGCATTTGGTGTAGAAAGAGCAAGGTGACTTTGGGCTTCCCATGGCCTGTTTCCACTTGGCAATGGGGTTCACTGTACCAGTCACACAGGAGACTGAGAGGGTGAGGCCAGCCTCTGCCTGGCCCAGTACAGGCACCCACCAGCCTGCTGCTCAAAACAAGGAAACCACCGAACAGCTTCAGAGATTTCAAACATTTTATTTTTAAATAGCACGGCTTCCTCAACAATATGTACAAAATGATCTCCTTTCACAAGTATAGGCCAAAATGCAGCTAGAGGAATAGAAGCCAAAATATACAGTAGTTCTCTCTAAATTATAAGATTTCAGGTGACTGGGGTAGGAGCGTGCTTTCTACCTGACTATATATTTAATTTGTCTTACAACAGGTATGTACATGCTTAATCACAACTTTTTAAAGTCAATATACCCATGTTCATAGTAACATTATTCACAATAGCCAAAAGGTGGAAGCAACTCAAAATTCCAGTATCAGATAGATAAGCAAAATGTGGCATATATGAACAATGGAATATTATCCAGCCTTAGGAAGAAAGGACACACACTATGACATGGATGAATCTTGAAGACATCATGCTAAGTAAGTAAGCTACAAAAGGCAAATGCTTTCTCATTCTACGTACACGGGGTAACTGGAATCAGCAAATTCATCAGACAGAAAGCAGCATGTTGGCTGCCAGGAGCTAAGGAGACAGGGAAACGGGGAGTCCATGTGTACCGGGCACACAATTTCTGTTTGGGGAAATAGGAAGGATTTTGTGGATGGAGGTGATGGTTGCACAACACTGTGAATGACTTCATGCCACTGAACCATGCACTTAGAAACAGTTAAGACAGCAAATGTAATGCTTCCAGTATTTTACAATTAGAAAAAAGACTAACAAAACCGAGGCTGCCCATGTTTGCTTAATTCAGATGAAAAGAAACAGAGTTAGATGAAAAGGCATAGGAGACTAAGAATGTAATAACATAAGTTGATAAAAACAACTGACTCCTTAACTGGCTATACTACCATGAACATTGTCCCTGTTCACTGAGATTCTTGTCCGTTTATTAAAGGCTGCTAACACGGTTCACTGAACTATTGGAATAAAGGCTCCTAGTTTGTTTGTTTTTTTTTTAAGTCTAGGACTAGAGTGTAGGTCAGTGGTAGATCACTTTCCTAGCATGTGCAAGGCCATGAGTTTGATTCTCTATACTGAAAACAAAAGATGTATATTACATTATTTCTCTTAAAATAAAGCAAAGCATTCTACCATTCATGGAGAGAAATCACAACTTACGTGATCTATCAATATTCTATTGACAAAGGAGGACTTTAAGCAGTCATGCTCCTGTCCAATAGAACAGAAAATACATGACCACAGTCTGAAGTGTGAGAGAGGCAATAACAGTAACAGCTAACCAGAGTGTGTTAAGACTCAGCTCTTACTGCAAGCCAGGCACCTTCTAAGCATGGCCCATCCATTTATTCACGTGATCCTCACCATGACCCTAGGGCAACAGGTTTTCCCAACAGCCTTTCTTTGCAAATGAGGAAATCAAGTCTCTCGAGGGCCACATGGCCAGAAATGGCAAAGCTGAGATCTGAACCCAGGCAGTCTCCAAAGCCTATGTCCTTAGCCTTCAGACTCATCACCCTCTACATCCCTAAAATGCCACATGGATTCAGCTCATGGGATTGCCACTTGTCCCACTATCGGTTAAGTCCTAACCCCTAGTATCTAAGAATATGAACCTATTTAGACACAGGGTCTTTACAATGGTGACCAAGTAAAAATGAGATCATGGGAGGCTGGAGCGGTGGCTCAGTGGTTCCGGCACTTGCCCAGTATGCGCAAGTACGCAAGTTCAAACTCCAGCACCACATACACAATGAAGTCTCAGAGCAACAAAAGCCATGTGAAAAACTAAATAAAAATTGATTCTCTCTGTCTCTTTCTCTCTTACTGTCCCTCTCTCTTAAAAAGAGAGAGAGAGATATCAAGGGTGGCAGTAATCCAGAATAACTGGTGTCCTTATGAAAGTGGGAAATGTGGAGGCAGATACACATGCAGGGAGAATGGCTCGTGAACATTAAGATAGTTATCTTCAAGCCAAGGACAGAGGCCTGGGACAGATCTCTCCCTCACAGCCCCTCAGGAGAAGTCAACCCTGATGACATCTTGATTTTGGACTTCCAGCCTCCTTTATTTAGGCAATAAACTGGTATTGTCCAAGTCACTGGGTTGGTGGTGCTTTTCATGGCAACCCTAGAGAGATTCCCTCTGCCCCACCTTAGCTTGGCCCAACATGATTAGTCAGGTCACAGATCTGCACTGCTCAACAGGCAGCCTCTGAGCAAACCTACCCTGCAGCCTAGAGGCCCGGGGTGGGTGCAAGAGAACTTTTAGGTCCAACTTGCCCACCTATGAAAGCATTCCACACTCAGCTACACACCTGAAAGTTTGCAGGTATCATTTTGCATGAACAGGTGAGAGAATCCAAGCTTGAGATCCAAGTTAGCACTTCCAAATATGCCATCACCTCCTCCAAGACATCTCATCTTACTATCGGGCATTTCCAGTCTCTGATGCTGAGTTTACATGTTCTGCAGAATTTCTACCTAATCAACTCAGAGTTGTCTTTGAACCACAGCACAATTCCCCTTTCTAGACAGTTCTCCTGTCCCCCGAGACTCATTCTGCATGGACTAAACAACCCCAGTTCTTTAAGATGTGGTTTCAGGACCCCTTTCCATCCTCACTGTCTTCATCCCCCAATGTCTTCTGGGTCAGATGTGGCCTGACATCCAGGGCTATCAATGCCTCTAATGTGACCAACTTTGCAACCAGCCTTCAGAACTCACTGTCGGACATGCTGCCAAAAAGAAACCAAGCCATTCCACCAGGTAGTTCTCTTTTCTGCCAGGGAAAGGCCCTGATGGAAATCAGGGTCCTCCAGAGAAAATCAACCCTCTGATTCCAATCCAAATCCACAATATTCAACAATCTCTCTGTTAGTCTGGATCTAATCCGTACCATAATTCTGCTGAGCAAAAAAGGCACTTTTCTCCTGTACCACATCCCACACACACACTTGCACACACTTGTAAGTACTTACATGTGTACATGTACACACATGCATACACACAGACTCCAACACCTACTAGTTGTGTGACTATGGGCACATTACTTAATCTCTCTGGATCTCAAAGTTAAAATGAGATCCGAGGAAGACATCCAGCACATAGTAAGCCTCTATGAATGCTAGATATTTTTATTATTATCTAAATATTATCATTGTCCTATCAATCTATATCCTCGGAAATGAAACAGATACACTTGACTTTACCACCATGATTTCCATGAAAATAATTTAGTCAGTGGATTTGGGACATTAGCACTATAGGTGATCCCTTTTGATTGGCTGATGACCTTAGAGAGGTAATTCCTGATGGTCATAATTTTCAGAAAGGGTCTTTATGAGCCCAGTCATCCAAAAGTGAGATGGCCCCTCCCCCCCTCCCCCTGCTTGAGCTCCTTCTTCATCTGCTCCCAGAGAATTTTGATATTCGTCAAACACTTCCTACAGTATGCATGCACCTCTTGTGTATCGAGTTCTCACACTGAGCCATGTGTACCCTGGGGTATAATAAACCCAAAGAGTACACACAATGCATAAAGCAAAATGAACTTGTAAAAGAAAACATTTGGCTTCAAAGATAGTTGGCAGTTGCAGCAGGTGCTTGAGGCTGCACCCAGGGCCCTGTCTGGGGTGGTTACTCTTGTCAATAGAGAAGCTTTGATGGAAACATTAAAGGGCACGGCTATTCTTTAATAAATGCTGACCCACTGACTGTACAGAAGCAATTTAAACTCAGCTGGGAACAAGATCACACGCACCTTCTGCATTGTCACAGGGAAGAAGAAAGCTGCAGAACAAAATGTTAAAAACCTCATTTTTGTTTTTTAAATACACCTTGATAATCTGTGTAATTTTTTTTAAAAAAGAGAGAAGAACAGTGAGAGAGAGAGAGAGACAGAGAGAATCAACTTTTATTGTGATTTTTCTCGCGGCTTTCGTCGCTCCGACACTCAGTTGTGTACGTAGGTGCTGGGGTTTGAACCCGTGTACTTGTGCATGCCGGGCAAGCTCTACAACCGCTGAGCCACCACTCCAGCCCCAATCAGTGTAAATTTTAAGAAAAAAAAATATCTTTAAGGAAATACAGCCAATTGGTGATGCTGTTTATCTCTGAAAAAAATGGGATTTCTGTGTTGTTTACAACTGTTTGAAGTATAAGCTTTTTAATAGTAGTAATATAATAATAAGGACGGAAAGAGAGTATGTCAAAGAGACCAAGACAGACAGACAGAGAGAGACCAATCCTTCCTAAATCCACAGGACAGCTTCAGTGGCAGCAAAAAGAACATTCTAGAGTTCTAGAAAGTACTCTAAACCGCAGATATGGCGGGAAGGGGAGGGGAGAAGGAGGGATCTTTGGAAACAATCAACAATGTAACATACTCTTTATCCCCCCCCAAAGCCAAATAATTCGCAGTCATTCTGGAAAATTCATATATATACATATATTTATACATATATATACACACATACACATTTATCCATTTAAAGCTGTTATGGGGGAAATAAAGAAGAATCAAGAGACTGGGGTGTGGGTGATGTGGGGGTGAATCTGGATTTGGATCAAATACATATCATACTTTACTTTATAAGCATTTATGATTGTACAACTCAACTCCTTAATAAAGAAAAATGTAATCCCGGCAAAAAAATAAAAATAAAAAAGTACTCTTTAAACACCTAACACAAGCACTAAGGAGAGTGAACCCCTCCCTACTAGGCTCACCTGTCAAGGTCCACCTCCACCTCCAGCAATCTCCCCATAAGAAAATCTACCAGAGCAAGACCAAGGCCCTGTAGCTTATCTCTGAGCATTTTATGACACTGATCACCACGTTTCATAAAGCCCAGATATACAACTCCCAGGCTGCCCCAGGCCAAGTAGTATCTGAGAGCCAGGTAGGTACTTTATTACCAGGGATTCCCATTGCTTCCAGTACCGCTGTTGGAGTTCCAAACAATGTGGGGAATTACATCTTCCTCACCCTGAACACAACTGCTATTGCACTAACCGTCCCCGGAAGCCAACCTATTCCAGTGGATCAAAGCAGGGAATTGGACACAGCATGTGTCATTACTCAGTCACTGAGCACCCACTAATTGTAAAATATTTTTTAAGGACTATGAGAGTACAATGTTGATTAAAAAAAAAAAAAAAAAACTACTGTGCCCAAGGAGCTTAAAATCTAGAAACATCATTGTCCTACCCAATACAAGACACTGCAAGACAGGGTAGCTTAGTGGCTAAAGCCCAGTAAAACTGCACTTCCTGGGTTTCTTCTGGGTTCTGACAACTACTAACAATGAAACCTCTGGGAAGCTACTTACTCTTCAGGTCTTCTAATACCTTGGTTGTAAGATAAAACTAATAACACTGCATCCTCTTAAGATTGTTGTGAAGATTCAATTAACTAATATGTGTAAAAGACTTAGAACAGTTTCTGATACATATTATGGGCTAAGTATTTCTTACTATCATGGGAATATAGGAAGGAGAATCCCAGTCGTAAATGGAGGTAGGAGTATATGGGAACAAAGGTACCTAGAAATGACACTTGAGCTGGGTATAGAAAGACAAAAGGAACTTTCCAGGTGAGGTCTGGAGAATCCATCATCATCATAGTAAACAACTCAAGCAAGGCATTCCAGGCTAGCGAAAGGCATACCTGTTGGCATTTTCAGAGGATAAGTGGGCCTGAAACTGGAGCTAGAGTAGGAAAGAAAACTGGAAAAAATATGTACAGACTAGACTCTCACAGTCAGGCTCCAGTCAGAAGTCAAGAGAGCCACTGAAATCTTTGGAGGAAGAAACTAACATTCAAGTCTGGGTTTATTTCAATAATTCAACCAATAGTCCCTGAGTACCTCCTATACTCCCTACTCTAAAATAATGGAAGGAAAGGATACTGTAGGGGTAGAGCTCAAGCAAGCTTTGTACCATAATGGATTTTTATAGTCCTTATAGTACTTAGCATAGTATCAACACATAATGGGTGCTTGCTCAATGAATACCAGTTGGGGTTTCTTGCTGGTAGGGGAGAGCTTTTGTTGTTGTTTTGTTTTGCTGTGTGGTTTGGTTGAACTAAAACAAAGGAAGTTATAACTGAAACTCCCTGGAGATTCTTCCCCATTTTTCAAATCAATTCTCCAGGGAGGGACAGCAAGAGACGGCCAGATAGCATTCAGGTCTCCTCCAGAAGAAACAAACAAGCCCTTGTTTGCAACTCCAGGCAATCTAAGGAGCTCACTGGGTTCCCTGGGGCCCTGTTTCTGACCCACTTTGCAGAGGCAGAGATCTCTCATTTAGAGGTGCTCTGGGGATCCCCATACCATCATGCTCTCAGCCTCTGGCACTTGGGCTCACCCAAGGGGGGGAAATCTATCTCCAATAAAAAGGGGCAGAGAAGATGACCCAGGGAGGTGAACGGGCTTGCTAAGCAGTTTACAGAGATGGATTTCCCTAAGGAAATTAGCCAAACGCATTTTCATTTCTCTCAGGCTTGGTCTACTCTGACTGAGTCCCTGCCCAATTTTCCATGACAACAGAAGGCATGGCTTCTGTGGGTGTGGCTGCGGGACCCACCCCACACACTCTGCACAGCCAAAGTATCCAATCTCTGGCACCTGCAGGCCAGGCTATGTGGGGCCTGGACCATGCCCCATCTAGATTAGGCCTCTCAGGTCTACTTTAGCCCTGAACTTGTAGCTTGATTATCTACATCAGGTGGGGCAAACTTTTTCTGCAAAGTGCCAACTAAGAAATATTCAGGATTTTCAAGCCACTGTAAAAACCATGCTTAGTTCAGAGACAAACAGAACAGCAGAGGATCTCCCCATCTACCTATTGGGATATCTTTTCCAGGAGGTATAGTGTCCTAGAGGCCCTCTTTCCCATATTAAGGGAAAAAGTCATCCATAGGACAGTGACCTTGCCTCCCTGCTTTCTCTGGCTCCTGTACCAGGCACACAACGTATCCCAAATGCCAAAATCCAGAGAAAAAGCACAGGTGAGGTCAAGGCACAAAAAATACCAGTATGTCTTGGAGTGTTATGAATCCTGCCCCTGGCCCCACCACCTTGCCCTCCATCCTACAAGACCCTAGGGACTTTTGGAACACTGCCCCAGGACACTCTACATTTTCAGGAAAGCCTTCACGGAGGAGTGATGCTTACAGAAGTATTCTTATCCTAGCTGCACTCAAGGAAGCCTCCTTAAAAATGTAGATATTATTCCGTACTTTCAGAGGTTCTCCCTGAACTGGTTTAGGGTGAGGCCAGAGCAGAGCACTTTTAAGCTTCCTGGTGTGGAACCAAGGTTGAGAACCACTGACTTAACCAAAGAATGAAACTCCAACTGAGCTACAGGATGAGGGAACTAGAATATCTGGAGGCCTTCCCAGAACTGTCAAACTCCTCACTAGAGCCAGCATTCCCATCCGCTCATCACCTGCTTCCTGCCCAGGTGGGTTGGAGTTCTTAGCCTGGCTTTATCCCAAGGCTTCTCTTCCTATGTCCCCATTTGCCAATCAGACATTGAGTGTGGCTTCTTTAGGGCCCTGGAGAGACTCCTCTACATAAGCACCTATTCCACCAGGCCTGTGAAGGGAGGCCTAAGTCTTATCTTCAAGTAGTTAACCACAGGTGAAACAAGCAATGGTGGGGTGCACCAGCCATGGTAAGGAGGAATCAGGGCTGACTTCCCGGAGGGGATGATCCTCATCAGAGGGAAAGCACAAGGAAAGGCAAAGAGACAAGGGACGCCATTGAAAGCTCAGAGAATGACAAGTAACTTGGAATATCTGGGACTATCCAGGAAGAGCATGTGGGGTGGAGGACAGGATAGCCAAGAATCAGGTCAGAGGGCCCAGATGTTATGCTAAGGAGTTGGAACCTTTTCCTGATAGTAACAAGGAGGTTCCTGAAGTAGAGGAGTCAGGTGACTGAATTTTATATTTCTAAAAGATTACTCTGACCATAAAGAATTAATAAAAGTCAGCAATTTGACTGACCCTTAGGAAATATCACTCATCTGAAGAGGGAAAGGGAGGAATACTGCTGTCCACTCTTCTCTGTGCTGGAAAAGTACTGGGACCATTTTAAGATCATTATGTGGGTAATCACTAGAAGTAAGTTGGGTTGAAGCAACTTGTTCCCTACTCAGTCCTGGATCCACAGCTCCTTGAATGCACTTGGACAACAATTTTGAGGCTTACTGCCTTGGAAGGGTTTCCCAAGTGACCAGAAGCATGATGGTGACACCAGTCTCCAGCTCCCTTGCTCAGATGTGGATGCAGGGACCTCACATGCAGCCCTTCTGCAGTGTCCTGGAGACAAGGAATACAGGTCAGAATCCCATTCCACAACCTTTACAGAAAAACCATGGCATCTCCATAAATCATGTTTCCTTAAAAGTTTCAAGCCTGGCCAGGTGCAGTGCTGTACACCTATGATCCTAGTACTGTGGGAGGCTGAGGCAGGAGGATCACAAGTTCAAGGGCCAGCCTCAGTAACTTAGAGAAGCCCTTAGCAACTCAGCAAGCTACTGTCTCAAAACAAAAAATAAAAATAGCACAGATGTAACTCAGTGTTAAGTGGCCTGGGTTCAATTCCTAGTACAATCCCTAGTATATTAAAAAAAAAATCTCAAATATGTTCATCCTACACTGAAAACAGCAAGACTGAAGAACAAAAGCAGAGAAGTTGGGAATTTTTTTTCTGAACCTACAACTATCATTTCTTGGTGACAAGGGCTTTTGGGGTAATCCCTGAGAATGCCATGGTTCCAAAACCGCACAACTTGGCCCGTCAGTGGCTGGCTGAGGAGGACGAGGGTGAGAAACCAACAGGGTATCTGGGTGCAGCAGGACCCATCTCTCCTCCCACTGTGGATGCGGCAGCCAGCTTCCTTCCACCAGATACCCAGGTCCCACAGCATCCTGGAACCTTCCTCAGAACCCACTGGATGATACAGAGCTCACACGCACAGGTGTTTCTGTCTCCAGAGAAAAAGAAGTGAGGTGAACACCTGCCTGACCCTTTCACAGACCACCTAAGGGGAACTTGCTATTTCAAGCTATCAGACAGAAATGGGATATTGGAGAGTGGTGCATTAGTCAGGGAGCGATGACTGGCAGCCCATTCTGGTTTTCAGCACAAGAGGCCTCTGCCAAGGCAAAGGCCAGCTGGGAAATAATCCTGTCCTGTGGCCTTGTTGGGGTTTGTTTTGGTTTAGATTTTATGTGCCACTGCGGAGCCATGATACCTGCAACACCAGCCAACAGACTCTTACTATCAACAGAACACAGCGCCAGATAAAATCCTTCACAGGTCTAGCATCTACACCGCCCCAGCCAAGCAGCTTGGCCAAAGTACTGGGGCACACAAGCGACAATTACCTTCCATCCCAAACCCACAACCTGGCTGTACAACTGACCTTTCATTTCAGAGGCTCACGCAGCAGGATTATTTTCATTTACAACGTTCCTTTCAAAACCATGAAGTAATGTCAATATTTTAAAAAATGCTTCCCCTCACTCCCCAAGGTCATCATTCTAGCTGTGGTTATTCTCCAATTTATCTCCCTGCTGTTGCCATAGATAAAACTATTTTTAGTGCACAACTGGTTTGAAAGCTTTTTTTTTTTTCACAACTTCTGTTGTTCGGCATCCATAAACGCTTCTCAGGATTTTATCAGCTAACAGAAATTACTCTTCCCACCTCTTTTTTTATTTCCTTGGGAGATGACTTTAGTTAGGAAGGAAGTAAAACTGCAGGTAGCAGTCACCGAACAAAGGATAACTGGTGACAGGCTGGTCACCCACACTGCCCCTGGCAGCTGACTCAGAGAACTTGCTCCTGCTCAGTGTCAGCTGTCACCACTGGTTGGCCGGAATGAGTGGACTAACACAGCCACAAACTCAGTTAGCTCTTTGGATGAAACAGAAGATCTACTTTCATGGCCAATATGTTCCTGTTCAAGATCATCACTTGTCCACCATCAGGGTGAAATGGGAGGATGACACAGACTTTATTGAAAACTTTTCAACTTCAGGAACACTTTTCATAATTACTTGTTCAGCCTATAATTTTATTTTCAAGACATCCTGTTCTTCTTGTTCTAAATTTTTTTAAGTCAGGCTTTTGTTCCAAAGCAGGTCCAACATGCCATTGTCCTATACCATATGTCAAGTATTTAGAGAAATGGTAGTGCCTCCACTCAGTATCCCAATACTGTCAGCTGCCCTACACATTCTTACTTATGCTGCAAGATAAACACACATCACCTGCAGTGAAAGGCCTCCCTCAGGTGCCTCAGAAGAACCCTACACCCTACTATGCAATCATTGTTTTGATAATTTCACGCAGTTTGTGACAATGTCTGCCTCCACAGGTAGAGTGGACCCCAATGCCCAGCCCTGTACCACACAAAAGGAGATAAGTATTCAATACATCAATCAACTGATCATGTTTCCCACCACACCATCCCCTCCCCACACACATAGCACCTGTGATATTTGCAAATCATGAGCAGAGTAGGAAACCATAATGATATGGACAACACCAGAACCTTTTGGTATCCTCTTTCCAGAACAAGTACCAGGATGCCTAGTACAGCCCTGTATAGTCTGACTCAGAGCCCTAGGTCCTCCAGCCCAAAGTAGTTATGCAAGTTATTCAAACGGCAAATTATTCTCAATAGTGTTCATAATGTGCCAAATACCAAAGCTCTTATAACTAAAGAGATACCCAAAAGAAAATATTGTAGAAAAAATCTTCAAAAATGTTATTGGGTGTTACTAACCAGTCACATCTGTATATCCACCCACAATATCACTCTAGCCACCCCAACGAGTCCCTATCTCTGGAAAGGAAATGGACCCCATCTCCTTTTCAGCAACTTTTCTTCTTCCTTAATCAAAATTTGTTCCAACTGACAAAGATTTTCAAAGAATAATGGCAAATACCCACCTTGGATAAGGCCAGGACTATGGTTGGAAACCCACTTGTACCTAATGTGGCTCCTGTTCTATGAAGTTAATGACAGGACAACTAGAGTTCTGTCAATTTGCATGGGCACACGGGCGCATGTGCCCATGCACACACACACACGCGCACACACACACACACACACACCATCACTTGGCCCAAACCCAAGAGTAACACACACTGGTCTTCTATAGCTAATGAAGGACAGCTCATAAGGTGTCCAACCACTTGGTTGAGGTATATAAAATCAGATAAGCATGTCCACAAGACTAGCAAACAGAGGTATCAAAGGGACTTTTGGTTTGAACTTAGCCATCCACTTAGCTACACCTTGTGGAAAATATGTTTTGGGCAATTTCAATCACAGCGAAGAGGTGTCAAGTAATAAATAGGAATATCATAATGTAATAACTAACAAGGTACAAACCAAACCTCTAACAGTGTGCTCTGGGGCCCTGGTCTTGAAAGAAGCCCCGAATGTGAAAGCTGCACATGCCTAGAAGTTCTTCACACAGCATCTGGAGAGGTGGAAAAGGTGGAACAAAGATTGCTGAGAAACAGCTTCCACAGGGAAACCCTCTCCAAAGATGGTGACCAGGGCTGTTAAGACTACATTTGCTGCCACTGTACCAGTATTTAAGCCAGAAAGAAGAAAGTGGCTTGCATAAACTGACCTCCCACACAACTGGGCTCCTGGGGGACCCGCTGCTAACCCCTGGTTTGCAAAGAGGCACCTACCTTGACTAAAATGAGTCCAGAATCAGTATTATTCTATTGCACCAGACACAGTGGCATCTTCTTACTTCTAACTAGTGGAAGAAGGAAAGTTTAGGTCTAAAATACCATCTTTACTTGTGGGTCTCAGGGTAGAGACAATGCAGAAATGTCTCCCGTGCTTTTTAAACTGGTGCCACCAATAAGCTTGGCTTGACCGAGAAGGCAGGAAGGAGAGGAAAGCTCTGGGAATTCCAGAAAGTCCCTCAAGACCTCTTTTCCAGCTGGTGAGGCATCCGTTGGGCGTCAAGAGGCAGGGTCACAACCCGAGCTAAATCGGACGGGAAAGTTGAGGCCACCGCGTCGCGCTCCCACGCAACCTCAAACTCAGATATCTGCATAAGTGGCGGGGAAACGAGACCACAGCGGCTCCCGCCCCAGCTACTCACCCTCCTGCTGGGAGCCCCGGGCGCCCTGGAACCGCCGCCCGAGAGCAGGGTGACCGTGGACGTGGAACGTAGCATCCCGCGGCGGCTGTCGGCGTTGGGCTGGGCACCAGAGCTCCTCCGGGGCAGAATAAGTGTGCAGGGCGCGCCCCGCGCGGGGGTGGCTGGAGACACTTGCTGCTCCAGCTTCGGCTCAGCCGGAGACGGAGGGGGCGGGGGCGGGGCGGGGGGCGGGGCGGGCCTGGGGCGGGGAGGGGGCGGGGCCCAAGCACGCTCGCCCGACCCGTCCTGCCGCATTTTCTCCCCCTCGCGAAGACCTGCCCGAAGCTAAGCGCAGTCCTTTCTCTTGGGGTAGTATTCAGTCTCGAAGAGGAAGAATCCCTGGACACCAAGTTCACCTGCACATTGCTACCAGTCCCACCCCCACCCTCGGCTGCCATCCTTCTCTCCCCCAGCCAGTCTCTGCCACAGGCAGGAATCACTGGAATCATCATCCTGTGTCATTTTTAAAGTATCTATTGAGCACCTATCTATCCTGTGTCCCTCCTTGCAGACAACACAATCGATTGACCCCTGTCCTCATGGAGTTTGCAGTCTGGTGGGGAACCCGAAAAGATGAGAGATGACAGGTTTTTGATGCTATGGTAGCAGAAGATACACCAAGTACAATAAGAGCACACAATTGGCCTTAGGAGCCTGGAAAAGTCTCCCAGAGGAAATGACTAAGCTAAGACCAGAAACCAAGTAGGAGTAAGTCAGACATAGTGTCCATCACAACTCCTCATATTTATTCAATGATTACTGTGCAACCAGCTGACAAGCAGTTTGCATTACGTCAGTTGATCCTTACAACCTCACCGTGAGGTAGACACGACTATTATCCTGTATCTTCATTTTGCAGATGAGGATATTGACTCACCAATGGATGAACACAACAGGGGCCCCACTGGCTGCTGAATGGCAAGACTAGGGTGTGAATCCCCTCCAGTCTAAACCCTAGGGTCTTGCTTGTGCGTTCTGCTGCCCCTAACTGAAAGAGGGAAGCGCTATACAAAATGAAAGGGCACTTACAAAGATGGGAGGGAGGCAATGGAAGGTATGATGTTTTTTAAGAACTGTAAATTTCACGCTGTAAGGGGCAAATGGTAGAGAAACAGCTAAAGGGATCTGAAGCCAGGTCAGTTTAGCCATTATCCTTCATCAAAGAAGACAAAATATCTCCACCCATTCTTCAAAGCCCAGGTCAAACTCTGCCTCCCCACCAAGATGTCCAGGACCTCATGCCCTAAACATTCACACTCCAGAAACCAGAAACTCTTTGGAACCATGTTTGCTGTTAGTCATCTCTGTGTATGCTTGTCCCCTTTCCTTCTGGAGGGCAGGGGACAGGCTCAAACCTCTCTGAATGCCCAGTATGGGACCAACAGGGAAGTTGATCAAGGAATGTTGCTGAACAGAATATCACATGATCCTGCAAAACTCGTTCCTTTTGCAGATGAGGAAACTATGACCAGCATATTTAAGCAATTTTCCGGGAAGTCACACAGCCTGTTCTTTACCATCCTCACTATAGCTATGCCTATTTTAAGTGCTTTATATTCATTTTCTCATCCAGCTCTCACAATGACCCCACCAGGTGGATATCGTTATCACTCTCATTTTCAGATGAGAAAACTAAGACCAGACACACTAGGTCACTTGATGAATAGCTGGGACTAAACATCTAGTTTTCTAGCTGCGGACCTACTGCGTTTTTACTGCACACCTTCCTCCCATCTACCTATCTTTTCCAGAGAAGTTTCTTTCCATCCTCGTTCAACATAGCCCTCTACTATTGGTAGAGTTTGTAAGACTGAAAGCTAGGCCTTTCAACAAATGGTGGTCAGCATGTGACTTTTGAATGCCACCAGGAGTTAGAGACATCTGCATGGTCATCTTAGTGGATGGAAGCTAATGATTAGTGTTGCTTTGTTATTTTGCCCTGGGGAGAATGGAAATGGGTTGTTTTTCAGACAAAGTCAAAATAACCTGCCAATAGCAATGTTTATTTATATTACGGTGGCCACCCAAGTGACCACCCAATATGGAGTCTACATTTGAGAGAAAGGGTGGTGCATAGTTCCATCTGCTCATCTCTTTCATATTATTAATATAAATAACGCCTTTCATAATAATTCATTGCAAAAGTAGCAGACTGCTCATCAGCTTGTGAGCTGTGTAGGAACTGAATCTTGTTTACAGCTCTGCCAGCAGGATATCTGGAACCTATTCAATGGCACATGGTAAGTCCTCAGTAAATGTTGAATGAGTGAAGAAATGATATTACAGAGCAAGATTGCAGTTCACTTACAGTCAAGCAAAACAAAAACTGAGATCCTTGCTGACCTAGCTTCTTGGGTGGACCAGAGTCTCCAAAAATTTTCCAGCTGAAGCAGCCAAAGCCCCACAATTGTCCCAATCAGGGCAGTTCCCCAACAATGGCTGTCACCAAGGGATGTGGGTGGTGATTGCGCAAATGCTGGGTTCAGGCTTATGCCTGAGCCCCTCCCTACCAGGCCAACACTGGGAAGTAGAGGCCACAAGGAATTACAAGAGAGAGGAGAGTGCGGAGCCTCCAGGAAGTGGTAAAGGAAATGAAAGAAAGAAAATGGGAGATGGGTAGAATAAGATATAATTGTATTAGCCTGGTGCATACCTGTGATCCCAGGAACTCAGGAGGTTAAGGCAGGAGAATTGTGAGTTCAAAGCCAGCCTCGGCAACTTAGCAAGGCCCTAAGCAACTTAGTAAGACCCTATCTCAAAATGAAATATAAAAAGGGTTGGGGATGTGGCTTAGTGGATAAGCACCCCTGAGTTCAATACCCCATTCGAAAACATAAAATTTAGGGGCTGGAACAGTGGCTCAGCAGTTTCGGAGCTTGCCTGGCAAGCACGAGGACCCGGGTTCAAACCCCAGCACCACGTACACAACTGAGTGTTGGAGCAACTAAGGCCATGTGAAAAACTAAATAAAGTTGTTTCTCTCGTTCTCTGTCTCTCTCACTGTCCCTCTCTCTTAAAAAATAAATAAATAAATAAATAAATAAAATTTAAATAAAAAAATCAATGGAAAGGTAGCTTCAGAATGGAGAGAAAAAAATTTAAAAATGAAGATTTCCATGAATAGTTTTAGAAGATGATACAAAAGAAGGATTGGCTCAAGGGCTGAGAACTCCTGCCCAAGCCAGAAGTCCTTGGAATCTATAGATTGGAGACTGGGAAATAGGACAGGAGTGAGAGGAACAGGGCCAGGGGTCTGGCGGAAGGTCACTGTGTTCCCTTTCAACATGCCTGGGTTCATTCCAGGCCCTCCCTGAGCACTGGTGGCAGAGGTTGCCACTATTCAGGCTTGAGGGAATAGGAGCTGTGACAAAACTATCTTAGCTTCCCACCCTTCCCATCTATGGGAACAGCCACACATGTCCTCAATATTTCTGCTGAACCTCAGCTGTATGGAAAATTCCAGCTGCCTGTATAAATGTCCTGTCTTTTCTTGAAATCAGTTACTGCATTGCACCTCCTCCCATCCCAGTTTCTAGAATTCTCTTTCATATGCTCTAGGCATCTGCTTCCTGAACTGTCTTTGTTGCTTTCTGCTAAGCCTTGTGCAAACTCTATCTGCATCTTTAGCTAAGGACTTTTGGTGGGATCCATTTCTCCAGCAAAGTCCTGAGCAGCCAAGAATGCTGTTAGATTTGTAGCAGAAACAATCAGGTATTGAATCATTTGCTAAACAGGTGAGCCCAAGCCATGCCAGGCTTCCTGATATTTTCTACCCTCTACACTGTTAGTCTTTGAAGCTTCCCTTCCTTTCTCTTCCATTCTTCTGTGACAACATCCCAAAGTCCTGGCATATTCTCCTGTTCTGAATACCACCGAGACAAAATTTTCACAATGGAAATTTCTAGCACAAGGACAGGGTATTGAATTACAAATCCCTTTTGAATAAAGTAGAACAGGAAACACCACATATTCCCAGGCATCTGAGAGGCAGAGAATAGGGCCTAGTGATAAAGGACACTGAGAGGAACCCAATACCCTTGCCAAGTCCCCCAGATCCACAGCATTTATAAGCCTGTCTAGACATAGGGACGGGAACCTGCTCTGACCTACCCTGGAGAACATAAGTTCATTGCAAATGATTCTGGTGGCTCACCAATGAGCAAATGAGCAACTGGTAGAGTGTTAAGAAACCAATTCATTAAACAATTATGTACCAAGCACCTACTATGTGCTGGGCACTGAGGAAGCAGTTACATGTAAGACAACCCTGCTCTTTAGGATTTCATGCTCAAATTGGGAAGAGAAACATGCACTTAGGAAATAAAAAGTATGGCTAACACTTATGTGTCACTTACAATGAAGGTTGAATGTGTGGGTTCATTTTGAGCTTTTTAAACACATAGCAATGAGAAAGGTATTATTATGTCCCCTTATTTGCAGATGAGGAAATCAGGTCAGAGGGAGAAGGAGTGACTTGCGTACAGTAGCAGTACTAGTAGGTGGTGGAACTAAGCTTCAACCTGAGGCAAGAGCGCTCCAGACTGTGCACATGACAATTCACCTCCTGGGTGGGGCAGGAGCTAGACTTGAGACATGTCCAAAGCACAGAGGTGGACAGAGAAGAAGCTGGTGCTAGAGGACAGGAAAGGCTTCCCTGGGAAGGTGGCCTGGGTGCAGGCCCTGAAGAATGAGGAGGAAAAGGTGAGGGTGTTCCACACTAAAGGGATAGAGGAAATGTTGGGGTCAGAGGGTCTGGGAAATGGATGATAGCCAATTCAGCTTGAACTTCAGAGCAGAGAGAACAAGAGGGATGGGATTAGAGGACAGAGGGCCTCGAATCCAGTTAAGCATGGATTTCAGGTGATGAACTATTGAAATTTCATGAGAAGAGCAGTGATATGATAGGCTTGCATTAAGAAAGATGACAGGCAACAGAGAGCCTATGAATGGAAGGCAGAGGCTGTGGGGTGAGCACTTTGGAATGTACTGAGATTGTGTTGATATGATATAAAGAAGATCTCAAGCAGAGGAGCCAACGGCAGTGGAAAGGAAAGGAGGGGGTGGATTCACATTTTGAAAATCAATAGAACTTAGTGACCAACCAAAAACTGGATGATTTTTGTGAATTTTAAGTCATTCTAGTGAACATCAACCAATACCTCTATAGACCCTGAGGGAAAGGGAATCAGTCAAGCAAACATAAAGTCAAGAGGAGTTCCTTGGTCTTGTGGCCTTCCTGTGTGTTAAACACAAAGGAAGAGACCAGGTGTCCTACAAGGCATGAATCTGACTTGCAAGCAGCTGCTACTATGGGCTTGCAGCAGAAAACCTTTAGATGCAGAGGCAGGAGCCTTATATATTTATTTTCTCAGCAAGACATCCTGCTCACTGTCTTTTAGTGGAATTAGGTTCCTCCCGATGTCAAAAAATAATAATAACAGAAGGAGTCTGACAGGTGAGAAATGTTAATGGAATTGGGGCTTCCTGAGCAGAGTGCTACAAACAGAAGCTTCTTTTATAGCCCATGTGCTTCCTCAAGTAATTTAGATTTTTTCCCTGAAAGCTACAGAATTGGTAACTGGTTAGAAAATCCCCCTTGGATGAATTAAAATATGCATCATACCTATATTTTAATCTCTATGAAAAATGAAATAGCTCATCTATCAAGGGGAAATTTTTCTTTCTGTATCTCTGCTTTAAAAATAGAAATCCCTGGGATGTTTATTCATGCATATCCATGCAGAACATCAGCTGTATCCATGCCCGCTATGACCCCCATGTCATCAGCTTCTCCCAGAAGCAGACTTATAAGTAGGTGGTCACTAAGGAGCTGCTACCAAAAGAAACCAGGAAGGGGGTGAGGGATGCAGGAAGGGGAAAAACAAGCAAGGGAACAAGCTCAGGGGCGGTTCCAGATCCAACCTGATCCCATGGGCAGCTCTGGAGTAGAAATTCAAAATTTTCAAAATTTGAATCCACCCCCTCCTTTTTTCCCACTACCACTGGCTCCCCTGCTTGAGATCTTCTTTATATTATATCAACACAATTTCAGTACATTCCGAAGAGCTCACCCCACACACAGCCTCTGCCTTCCATTCATAGGCCTCTCTGCTGCCTGTCATCTTTCTTAATGCAATCCTATCATATTACTGCTCTTCTAGTCCTGCCTCAAGATGAAGAATGGGTGAGTGTACACTAGTCAGTCATTGCCTCTGGTTTCCTGAGGATGAGGGTAACGGATGAGGGAGGTATATGAGCTCCCAGGTGCTTGCCCTGCTTACGAGGAAGGAAACTGCATGTCTCTAGAAAAGTCCTCTGTAAGTCACAGGTAAAGACAATTAGCATCAAAGAACACAAAAGCTGGCAAACAGACACACAAAGCAGGTAAAAAAGGGTTGAGGAAATTTGAGTGGGCACCACGTCTGTCCACAACACCTATACAAAGCTGAAAATAAATATAGATACCAATGGGTATAAACTATGTCACTGCTCAGTAAAACCTCTGAAATAACAATAACCATAAATTACTATGTAGTCCACAGAGTATGGTACGAATCACTGTGGATATAGACAGTCCAAAAGAATCAGAGGAAAGAACATTTGATCTACTGATAGAAGAGGCAGGACCCGGAAAATCAAGAAACTGGAAAATGGAGCAGAATCTGTTAAGGTAAAAATCTAGAAGGAATAAATCTATGATCTCAAGCTAGTCCAAGGTCAACAACAGCATATACAGGACTTTGGAAATCTAGCTCAGTAGCATTATGTGCTAAGATACTTATGATACTCAGTTTGATCAATAGCTCCAGAGAAGATCACCCTTCTGTGATCCAGAACATCTCATCTCATTTCAAGTGGAATTTTCAGAGAAAGGAAGGTCTGAAATTAGAAAAGCAAGAGTCCTTACTATGTGGTGCTTGTCCAGCCTTGCCTGGAATGTGCCTTCAGGTCTGGGTGTCATTGAAGCATCCAAGTGATTTCAGAACATGACTGATGGTATGGGAACTTGACACTAAGTAATGAAAGATGCAAGTGTCAGAACTGAGGATATTGTCCCAACAGAAGAAAAAAAAACAAAGGTGCAGTTAGGTGACTTCAGGTATTAAATGGCTAGTACTGTGATAGGTTAGACTGATGGCAGTGCAACACCATCTAAGAGTAGGTAAGAGCAGCCAAGGAGAAGGAATAAGGGAAAGAAATTGGAAAGAGTAGAAATGATGGATGGTAACTTGGAAGTAGACAGCACATTTCCCATCATTGAAATGGGGCTCTACCAGTGACCCCCAAGTTGGACTGCATGCCCAAGCCTGCTGAAGACTTGCTAAAAATATATTTCTGGGCCCTGGCCCATAAATATTTTGATTTGGTGGATCTAGGATGCCACACAGAAATCTATATTCTAATAAACTACCCCAATTTTTTCTTAAGTCATCATCCAGTATTTTTACTAGGATCAGGAAGGGCCTGAGACTGCTAGTGAAGCTATCTCAAGAATGACTAGAGAGGGCTCAGGCTTCAGGCAGGGAAGGGGGCAGAAATCAGAGACGCTGGGATGGTGGGATTCTAGGTCTCAGATCATTGGAGTGAGGCTGATGAGAATCATAGCAGAGAGCATGGACTTGAAACCAAAGTAAACTGATATTCCATTCACACCCTGCCACTTATTAAATGAAGGGCCAAAGTTTTTTCCATTCCCCAAGTCTTTTTTTTTTTTTTAAATAGAAGGACAGTGAGAGAGAATCAGTTCTATTTTGTTTTTCATGTGTCTTTTGTTGCTCCAATGCTTCTTTGTTTATGTGGTACTGTGGTTTGAACCTGCATCCTTGAGCATGCCAGGCAAGCACCATAACCTCTGAGCCACCACTCCACCGCCCCCGCCCCATTACCCAAGTCTTAATTTTTTTGCCTGTTAAATAATATAGTGCCTCCTAGGGTTGTTGTGAGGTTTGAAAGAGATTATAAAATGAAAACTATATGATATGGTACTTTATGTCACAGCCTTCAACAACTATGAAGCCCTTTCTAAGGAAAACTATGAAGTGCTACCTCAGTTTTTGGATAATGCCAAGTGTGATTGAGGACAGAATACTACTTTAAATTTGGAGCACTTTCTTCACAGCAAAAATAATGGCTATTCCATACCAGTGCTAATGTAAGACATTTGGAAAAAAATATAAGCATTTCTTTTCCACTATTTGATTTGTTCTCTGTTAAGAGATTAATATGGAAAACTTATCTGCTCTCGGCTTTTAAGAAGAGAATCATATAACATCAAAACAAAGGAGCATTCATGGTTTTTAATTCTAAGAAGGCCAATAATACATCTTAGCATTTTTTTCTACCTTTATGCCTAATGAACTTGTGCCAATGGACTTCCATTGTAGATGCTGAGGCAAAAGTGAAGTTTACTAGAAAACGCGGGATATGAGCAGTTTTTCTCTAAGTTCAATTTACCTGTCTTCTGCTTTCTAATATGCCAGTGGTCACTCCAGGGAGAGGCTCTCCACACCCGAGGCTGGGAGGGCTGTTCATAGCACAAAGTCTTCATATCCACAGAGCTAATGTCCCCTGACAAGCTTTGCCCCCAGTATGGAGCTATTCCCACTAAAGGAGATGCCATTTCTACATCACAAAATACACATAAAATACACACAAAATCTTTGGGTGGGGGTGGGAGTCCTGCGCTGAATGTGGGGGACTCTATTATTTTTGTGCACATTCCCTCCCCTAGAAAACCCTGTTCCTGACACAGCCCTCCCCAGCTCAGTTTATGGGGACCCCTTTCTTCTAAGCCAAATGGAGTCATCCTTACTTCCTCTCCTTAATCTCCTACCCTGAATTTGATCTTTCTGGCTTTACCTTCAACATGTGTCCAGAATCTAAGTCCCTCTCCTCAGCAGGGTTTAAGCCACCATGACCTCTCCTTTGGATCATTCAAGCAGCCTCCCACCTGGTCTGCCTTGCCTCCCCAGTCTTACCAGACACAAGCCATGGCAACCTTTTAAACCCATTCTACTCCCTTGTTCGAAACCCTGCAGTGGCTCCCCAAGTCCTCAGACAAAATCCCAGGCCTTGTGCATCTGATTTTGTTCTCTAAGGAAGACCCAAGGTCGACGAGGCAAGGATTTAGTCTGTCTTGTTAATTATTCTAAAACCAGCATCTCCAACAGTGCTGGGTACAGAATCCACAGTAAATTATTCCTGAATGAACAAATGGTCTTTGGCCATGTCCCCAGGCAACAGCATGTTCAGATAGGTCCTTCCAGGATCCCAGCAGCTGGATAGGAGGCAGTGTGGGCTCCATTACACACCCGACCTAGAAAAAAATCTATTTCTGGTTCAATCCTCCCTCTGATCTGGCCATTTCTGCCTCTCCACCAAAGGACATTTCATCCCCTCCTCTTTAAGAATAAATGTGGGAGGGGGCTGGAGCAGTGGCTCAGTGGTTTCGGCGCTTGCCTGCCAAGCACGAGGACCTGGGTTCAAACTCCAGCACCACATACACAACTAAGTGTTGGAGCAACGAAGGCCATGTGAAAAACTAAATAAAGTTGTTTCTCTCTTTCTAAAAAAAAAAAAAGAAGAAGAATAAATGTGGGTGGAGCAGTGGCTCAGCAGTAGAGCACATGCCTGGCATGCGTGAGGACCCAGGTTCAATCCCCACCACAACATACTCAACTAAGTGGAGGCAAAAAAAAAAAAAGAAAAAAAAGAAAAAGAAAAAGAAAAAAATTTAAAAATTAACTACTCTCTCACTCTTACTCTCCCTTAAAAAAAATGAAAAAAACATGGTCAGTCTCTCAGTGAGTCCTTTGGACCTACCTACATGGAAGGCCTGGAGCAAGGGAACCAAAAGCTTGGGAAAGGAGGAATAAGGAAAAGTATCCACGACAGTAGAAACAATGGACTAAGTATTGCTCCATCAAATGTGCATCACCCTCCTCAATTGTGGGTGTGCCCTTGATGTCAGAGGCTACTCATTATCAGAGCAGATATCCGTGTGGCCCAGAGATGCACACAGCCATCAGTTGTAGGTGCCAATTGCCCAAACCTTGTTTAACTGCAACCATGAGACAGAGATGAGAGGCAGCTCACTTCTGCAGCTGGAAATGTACATACCCGGGGTTTCCACACCAATGAGCCAGGCTGCCCTGGCTCCATCAGCACCCTCTCAGTTGGGATCACTTCACTGGGATCTTTCTTGATGTGATTCCCATACACCTGTCAGACCTAGAAGACACCCTGGTGCTGCAATTATTGGGAACAGATAGGATGAGGCTAGGGTTGGCTCAGAAAGGTAGAAAGGGAGCCCCAGGATCTGCCTCACCTGCCAGAGGTGATGAAGACATTAGGGAGAATATGGGAAGGAGGTATTTAAGCATCTCCTGGTCATATTCCCAGACCATCAACCTGGAAAGGAGAGTTAGAAGTTAAACAGCTCCAATGAAACAGAGGGGCTGAGCCCAGCAAACAGGGAATCCTACAAGAGAGGTCAAGGAAGCATAGGGTGCTGCCCGGGAGCCAGAGGTCTTCAGACGTAGGGCAGGGTTCCAGATTGGGAGGGTCACAAGACCATTTGCCTGGACTTTCTCAGTTTTAGCACTGACTCAGGAAACCCCATCCATCCCAGGCAAATTGGAATGATTGGTCCCTCCAGATCAGTGCAAGGAGAAATGCCAGACTCTTGTGTGAGGAAGGGACACTGGTGACACTCACAGAAGAGTGACCCAGACAGAAAACCCAGTCATAAGTACTAAAACATGAGAGAGAAACTGGCCTTAGAAAGAGGTGAGGTTAAGTCCCTTGGAAGAGGTTAAATGTGTTCCATTAAAAAAAAAAAAAAGTTTCCAGGCTGGAGGGGTGGCTCAGTGGTTTCAGCACTTGCCTGGTAAGCACAAGGACCCGGGTTCAAACCCCAGCACCACGTACACAACTGAGTGTTGGAGCAACTAAGGCCATGTGAAAAACTAAATAAAGTTGTTTCTCTCTTTCTCTGTTTCTCTCACTGTCCCTCTCTCTTAAAAAAAAAAAAGTTTCCACAGTTAAATAAAATTGGGAAAAGCAAGGTTAAACCAAAGTAGGGAGGTTTAAGATAGGTTCTATTGTCCTAGAGCTCTTGGAGCATCTTCCAAAGAGGAGTAGCTGTGCTGTGTTTTTCCAGCTTAACTGACCACAGCATCTCCACCCCTCAGGACACTTGTTAGAAAAGCGCTTAAGAAAAGTAGAAACACACAGCTCTGCTGGGGAAACGCAGCTCCAAGGCAACTTTTCAGGATTGTCCCTCTATATTTTGAATATGGTGTGTCCCCCTGAAAACTCATGTTGGAATTTAACCTCCATTGTGAGGTGTTATGAGGGTAGAAACAATCCAACTATGGTGCTTAGAGGTGGGGCCTTTGAGAGGTGGTTGGATTGGATAATGTCATGGGATGGAACCTCATGTTTGAATCCTGGCAGTTTTATAAGGGGAGGGAGTGAGACTAGCCCCCACCTGTGCCCTCCATGTCCCTCCCAGTGTGATGTGCTGCTCCTCCTCAGGGCTCTGCCAGCAAGAACCTCACCAGGTACACATCCCTTGACCCAGGATCTCCAAACCATGAGCCAAAATTAATCTCTTTCCTTTAAAACTTAGTCTATAGTATTGTGTTATTAGGAAAAAAAATGCCTAAACCAGAAAGTAAAGTTCACAGACTTTGATTATAATAATTATCAAGCCCAGAGAGCCAGGTCCAGAAACAAAATCTCAGTTTTTGTCACCACAGCCAAAATTGAGTACAGCTACCTCCAACAGAGTGAAAGTACTAAAGTACTGAGGTTGAGGACCATTTGTCATGGTGGTGCCCTGGCTGAAGGTGGGCTTACCTGGGAGCCCTCTCTGCAGAGAGAATAGAGGCCCAACTACCCCTGGCCAGTGCCAGCACTAATGCTGAACAGCTGCAGGACTGGGGAGAGCTCCCCCTGATTGTGATTTCTATGGTGTCCACACTTTTGGGGGGGAAAGCATCTGAGGTTGATCTTGATTGGGCCTATAAAGTACAGAGGGTTCTGGGGCCATTTGGGACCTTGACATGCATGATGTTGGTGGAGTGGGTTCCCTGGGCTCAGGGCCTTGTGGAGAATTGCTGGGGCCTCTAGGAAAGCTGGGTGGTGGTCATTTTCAAGAGCATATTCACAGTCCTACCAATAGTCACTGAGGGAGAACAAAGGAATAAGGCCATGAAGGACTTGGGCTTATGGTTCTACTAGATATGACACAGAAGCACCTAGCAGTGGTGGAAAGACCACTCAGCGGAGGCCAGGAAGGCTGGCTCCTGTGGGCACTCTGGTCTGCTGTGTCCACCTGAGGCCAGGGCACCTCTATGGGGCTTTCCACTTCCACATGGTAACTGAGGGCCTTGGGACTCAATGCTTTGACATTCCAAGAGCATGGATAAACAAAATGATTCCCAAACATTTCTTTGTTGTGGTTTTCTCAAGCAGTTGACTGTCATTTCCTCTAAATCTTAAGCTGCTTATTATAAAGACAGGGCAGGCCTCTGTGCCACTGCTCAGATTAAGGCCAAATTCTTGAAAAAACTAGATATAAGTCTTTCATTGGATATTCAGAGCAAAAGTCAGGAGGAGCCACGGGGACGTGACCTGAGTTCTCTACCCTGGCAACGCTGGATGGGTCTACTTGCTGGAACATGCCATGTACCTCCATGCCTGCCTTAGCTTGTGTTCCCAGAGATGCAGGCTCTGAGGTGGGGACTTGTATGGGGGTGCTCTTAGAAGCCACTGCTGTTTGACAGCATAAACAGCAGAGTGCGCAACTGAACTGCAACACATGGCCCTTGGCCTACGCCAATTGCACTCTTGAGCTGAATGGCTCTTCAGAGCTGTCCTCAACTGAGGCAAGGGGGTTGAGCTTTTTCACCCACCTATTGACCAGTCCCTGGATTTGTGCTTGTCATGGGGAGGGGACCTATAATTGGTGGGACAGCTCCCTCCAGTCAAGGGCAATTCTTGGGAGCCCTTGGCACCAACCTCTTCCTGTAGCCAGAAGCATGACAGGAATGTGGCAGCACCCTGCAGCACCCACTGCAGTTTTTGCTCACACCCCTCCTTCCACTACGAGGAAGAAGTTTGCTGAGAAGCCTCCCTTTCTCCTCCATCACATACTGTGTCACCAGGAACTTCTCAAGAGTGGGATTGCCTGACACATCTCTGCAGCAGACGTGTGGTACTTGACAAGTAGCTGGAATGAAATAGAACGTGCAGGATAAGAGGTCAAATCTCGCAGCTTCCTAGAAAGAGCATACTTGATTCTCTCCCCAGAGCCTCAGTTTCTCTCTCTCTCTCTCTCTTTTTTTTTTTTTTTTTTTTTTTTTTGTACCAGGGATTAAACCCAGGGGCACTTAACCACTGAGCCACATCCCTAGCCCTTTTTATATTTTATTTTGTGAGACAGGATCTCACTAAGTTGCTGAGGCTGGCTTTGAACTCACAATCCTCCTGTCTCAGCCTCCCGAGCTGCTGGGATTACAGGCATGCACCACCGCATCTGGTTCTCAGTTTCTCATTCTGTAAAGTGGGTAAATGGTCATTAACACTAGTTTTTTGTTTGTTTTGTTTTGTTTTTGTTTTTGTTTTTGTTTTTAGGGTTGTTAGGATTAAATAATGAGACACTTGGTACAGGATAAGCACTTCAGAAGAGGAGCAGAGAGGCTGGCTCCTGTCAACTTAACTCATTGGTCTATTAGCGAGGATCTGATTATTCAGTAGCCAGGAAGGGAAAGGAGAAAAGGAATCAAAGAGAAAGAAGCTAGGGGTAGCTGAGACCATGAATAGACATCCTGGGAGAGCCATGGGCCCTTAGCAGTGGAGGGGCATTGGGGATAAATGAGGCCAGAGGCTGGGGTGTGGTATTTTGACCAGGGGTGCCTGGGCAGATCCTGTACTAGAGGGAGGGGCAAGGCCGTCCCTGGTCGTGAGCCTGTTTTAGAAAGCCTTAGCCCTTCATTGGTGCCTGTTATCACAGAGATCTCCCAGCACGCTATCTCCACCATGTTTATCATCTCCCTCAACAACATTCTTTGCGAACAAGCAGAAAGACGTATCGTAAATGCCAGGCGTTTCCTCTGTCTGGTTTAGACTTCAGGACAATGAATTTATCACTGTTTCATCATATGGGCCTCCATGTATACTTCTACAAAAAGGAAATGACCTGCATCGGCAGGGGCTGGAGAACAGGGCTTGCCTGCATCCTGTCTCCCATGGGGCGGGCCAGGCCGGATACCCCACTGCAAGTCCAATTCCGTCCCCTCCATCCCTTCCCTCAACGAAACCACTCGGGACAGAACTGTTTTCCTGTCCTGGGTGGAGAGAGACCTTTGTCCTTTGTCCTGCCTATAGGAGGGTGAAAGGGGAAGACGCACCATGACTCGACACTCCCAGCTCTCCAGCTGTCCTTGGGCACCTCAGGACAGGGCCCTGGCAGCACTCTGCTTAACGTGTACATTCAGATTATATGCTGCTCTGCTTAAAACCCTACAGGATGTACACAGATCCAAATGTGCCTGGAGCTAAAATTCCTTAGAGGAGCAATATTTTTATAAATACTTGACTGAAATTGAACCTCCTCAGTTGAACTAGCTCAGGATATCCTTCTGGTTAGACAGTTTGAAGTGGAGGTCAGAAGAAACCCTAATTTGGGCCATCTACAATGAATTATGCTTCCCTACAGAACCACCATCTTCATCACTTCGTTAAGCACCTGTTTGCTTACTAATTCAATGCACACCCATTTATTGCATATTTTCAATGTGCTGAGTGTTATCCCAGGGCGGTAGGAACTGCAGAGACACGTAGCAATAATCCCCTGCCCTGAGAAGCTTACAGTTTGAAGCAGGGTAGGAGGGAAGTGGGGCAGGACTGTGAGGAAGCATGATCCATTTGTAGACCTGAGAAAATACTAGAGGAAGTATGGTAGGGAGAACACAGGGAAAGAGACTGACCTAGCCTAACATTCCTGTATACTAGTGGTTTTTGTAGTTGTGAATTTTGTCATTAAGTTTTATGCTGAGGGCCCTGGAAAGTCACTGAAACATTGTAAGCAGAGGACTCCCATTAGACCAGACTGTCAGTGGCACCACTAGACTAGCAAATGAGGGCTGGGGGTAGATAACATGGCTTACTCCATTGTCCGTCCCAGGAGTAGCATGGACTGGTCAAAGAGGTTCGATAAGTATTTGTGAAAGAATGAATGAACACACAAAGATGTTTCAGAACAGCAGAGGAGATGAGAGGATGTGGGGGTGGGAGTGACTGGGACCTTTTGAAGTCTAGAAAAGGTTTGGAATACCCACAATAGGAATCCAAGAAATCATAAGCAAATGATAGATAAAATGATTGCCAATCTGCTCAACATCCTTTGCTATCAAGGCCAAGTAAATCCAAACCAAACAAAATCCCACTTCACATATACAAGAATGGCTAGACTCATAAAGATAACAAGTGTTGATAGGATACAGAAAAATAGGAACTCTCCTCTGATGCTGATGGGAATGTGAAATGGTATATATACTTTGGAAAGCAGTATGGCAGTTCCTCAAAAGGTTAGTTGGAGGGGCTGGAGCGGAGGCTCAGCGGTTATGGTGCTTGCCTGGCATGTGCGAGGACACGGGTTCAAACCCCAGCACCACGTACAAAACAAAGTGTCAGAGCAACGAAAGCCACATGAAAAACTAAATAAAATTGATTCTCTCTTTCTCTGTCTCTCACTGTCCCTCTCTCTGCGTGTAAAATAAATAAATACATAAATAAATAAATTAAGGTCAGATGGAGATTTAACATAGGGCCCAGCAATTCTACTCCTAGGTGTATATACCCAGTTGGAGCTCTTGTGTGGCATGCACAAGGACCCAGGTTTGAACCCCAGCATCACATACACAACTAAGTGTTGGAGAAACAAAGGCCAGATGAAAAAATAAAGTTGATTCTCTTTCCTCCCTCTCTCAGGCTCTCCCTCTCTCTTAAAAAAAAATGGAAACAACCCAAATCTGTATAAGTCAATAAATAAGTAAGTAAGATGTGGCATGTTATTCAGACATAAAAAGAAATGAGGTATGGATGTGTGCTACAACATGGATGAGCTTTGATAACACTATATTAAATGGGGAAAGCCAGTCGTGAAAGACTACATATTGCATGGTTCTGTTTACATAAAATACACAGAATATGAAGATTCAAATATCTTAGAAGTTGCACCTCTGGAGTGACTTGAGGGAAAATGGGGAGGTAACTATGAGTGCTAAAGAGAATGGGGTTTCTTTTAGAGTCCGGGAGATGTTTTAACTTGATTGTGTGATAATGGTTGTACAAGTAAAATGGGTTAATTGAATGGTATTTGAATCAAAGTTCAATAAAACTGTTAGCAAAAAAAAAATGCAATGACACTTCTATTTGTGGACAATACTTTTACATATACATATACTCTCACAGTGATCGCCAGACTATGGGCAGGTCCCATGGCGGGAGTAAGGATCACAATTTGTGATAGAGTCAATCAGTTTGATCCTTTAACTTTCTCTAAGAAGTTTCAATGATCGAGGAAAGAAAGTAGATGAAAGAACCCATAATAGCTAATAACAGCTTACCATTACTGGGGGCATTTATGCACCAGGCACTAGAGAAAGTTTTGCCCATATGAAATTTTATATATGCTTACATATGTTTAGGCTATATTCATCCTTCTCAATGAGCTAAGTGCTCTCCTCATAAACTCCAGGTTACAAATAAGAATACTGAGTTTCAGAAAGATCAACTAAACTGACCATGGTCTCGAAGCCAGTCAGGAAGGCATGGGGGCACCTGAGCAGCCTGCTCTTGAGCACATGCACTTAACCCTGTCTAGGCTGCCTCCCTAAGGGGGCTGGAGGCAGAGGTGCGGGGGAGGTCAAGGAGAGTGGGATGGCCTCAATGAGGGTGAAGAACTGGTTCTGTGAGTGTGGCGGTGGCATGAAGAGCTGCACTAAGCTGAGGACTGTGGTTATGACTCTGACTTTGAGTTCTTGGAGATGGGCTGTTATAAATCTTGGTGCATTCCAAGGTGTGGAGGAACTGGGGCTGGACAAACAGCATTGGGCTTGGTCATGGGGCTTTGACAGCCATGACAGGTTGTTCTTCATCCCAGATGGTAAAATGATTAACATCTTCCAAATCTCAAAATCCCATGAATTCCAGAGGGATGAACATGCCAAGGACCCATCTCCAGGGGAAAGTGAAGGGGAACTCTATCACCTACCAACCAAACATGGAGACAGAACCAGGACTGTGAAGAATTCCAAACTTTCTGTCACCAAAGGCTTCTTTCAGCAGTACTCTCTAAGAATAGCACATTTGGAAATATTTTATCCACCCAATTGCACTTTAATGAGTAATTAGCTTGTTTTCAACATTTCCATTAATCAAGGAGATTTACAATTGCCAATTAGAGCCTCTGATCAGCAGAGACCACCAACCTTGCCCGGCTGGAAGGCTGAACCCCCCAAGCCAAGAAACCATGATCTCATCAGCCAAGGCAGCAATACTTGGGTAGCTGCGTAATCTTTCTGCCAAGCTTCTCTGAGTGAAGAAATGGCCTACAGGTCCCCATGAGAGCATCTCTGGACCCTGAAGGCTGCACAGGGCCTGTGTTGGGATTCATTGTCCCCATCTTATCCCCTATGGCTAGGACTGCCTTGTTAGCAGGCAGAATGAGGAAACAGAGTGGAGGGACAGCTAGGAATAAGCCCAGGTTTGGGTATCAGGATGACAAGATGGTAACTAAAATCAAATAGAGGCTGAGGCTGTGAAATTGCACACACCCATTTCCCCAGCTGGTGCCAAGCAGGTATTTTTGTTGTTGTTTTCAGTAAAGGTACTCCTCTGGGCCTAGAGCTTAGGTTAGTGATATTCAATAATATGAGCAATTTTTGTGAATTTAGCTTTTCTAAAAAAAAGAAACAGGCAAAATTAACTTTACTATTATATATCATTTAACCCATAATCCAAAAATTATTTCAATATTGATATTACTGTTACTATTGTTAAAATAGTAATGAGATATTTTGATTTTTAGTACTAAGTCTTCAAAATTTATATTTTATATCCATATGCCATCTCAAATTAGACTAGTTATATTCCAAGTGCTTAATATCACATGGGACTAAGAAGATTCAAATTGAGGTCCCTAAGGGGAAATTGGGACCTTCCCCAAATCTCAATCCCTGTGGCTGTACAAGCCCTGTTTTTGTTTACACAGGAGTAATGTCTTCCCTGAAGAAACCCTTCAAGGTCACACAGCCCAGCCTATCAAAGGCATAGCTGCCTATTGATGGAGTTCAGAGTCTGCAGAAGTTGACACCATAGAGACACGCTCCCTTTGGGAAGCCAGGCCCCAGGGACATAAATCCCATTCAATTAGATGAATTTTAGCTCTTCAAGAAACAGATTTCCTGCTGGGATCTTCCCTGAGACCTTCCCAGATCTCAGGATAGCTAGTTGCTCTACTCAGGCACAAACACAGTGGCCATTTTCTGCCATACAAACTGGAATTCAGAGGAACAGAGAGCTTCTAGGGTTCCCTACAATGCCCAGTCTTTACAGGTTCAAGTTCCCTGCCCTTGAGCTCTGTAAGACATTCTTCCAGCCATAGAACAAGTTCTTCTTGATTATTTAAGGTAATCTCAGTGTGTTCCAGATGCTTACAACCAACAGAGCCCAAAAGGCTTGCCTTCCCCAGAGTCCCTGGGCACATTCCTGGGCTCAAATGGGGCAAAAGCCTGTGTCCTTCTCAGACTCTTCTAGATGGCAATGGGGCCACTCTAGTTGTCCCCACATCCCATTAGATTTCTGGGCATTTTGTTAAGTAGCAAGCCCGTTTAAGAGAGAAGAGCAAAGAAGGATGTATGCCAGCCCACCCCTGCTGGATGGGCTAGGTCCAGGTTTCTGTGCACCAAATCCTATAGTCTCCTCCACATTGTCCACCTCACATCCACAGCCCTGCTTCTCTTCTGAGAGCCCCAGCTGCCCATCAAGCCTTCCCCAGCCCCCAGCTGGTATTATACGCTCCTTCCTCTGCATTCCCACACCCTTTACTGGATCCACGTAGTTGTTTAGCTCTGGCTGCCTTCTGCTCTGGCTCGCATGGGGAAGCTGACTGCATGCCCAGCTCCCTACTTGGTTGAGAGTCCCTCACTGTGAGAGACAGCATGAATCCCCATTATCTTCTCAGGATTCTTCCTACCCATTTCCCTCCTTATGGTCGATGAGTAGTAAGTATTTAATAAACATTCACTGAAAGGAGGAAGGAAAGGATGGAAGAAGTACAGTGAGGAAGGAAGGAGAGAAAAATCCTCAGGCCAATTATTTAAAGTATAAGACAACATCTAGTTAAATTAAAATCAGGGGGGCTGGAGCGGTGGCTCAGCCGTTACAGCGCTTGCCTGGCAAGCATGAGGATGCGAGTTCAAACCCCAGCACCATGTACACAATGAAGTGTCTGAGGAATGAAAGTCACATGAAAAGCTAAATAAAGATTGCTTCTCTCTTTCTCTCTCTCTCCCTCCCTCTTTCCCTCTCTCTCTCTCCCCCTTCTTTCTTAAAAAAAAAAAAATTAAAATCTGCATCAGACTGCCTCCAGTAGGACCTCATCAAGGGGGGCCAGCCAGAAACAAAACTGCAGCCAGCATCTGCTGTCAGGGCAGTGCAGGAATACCTTTTTTTGGTGGCGAGGAGTGGGGGGATCTGGAAACCTTCATCAGTGAACCGCCATCATTCTGATCCCACTTTAGTGGTATCATGCAATTCTAATTCACTTCTGACTATGCATCTGATATGGGGCCCACATCTATGTGCAGGACAAAAACAGATTTTAAGAGTAAAGTAGCATTTAAAAATTGAAATCAGGGGGCTGGAGTGGTGGCTCAGCATTATAGCGCTTGCCTGGCATGCGCAAGTACAAGGGTTCAAACCCCAGAACCCACGTACACAACTAAGTGTCAGAGCAAGGAAATCAATGTAGAAAACTAAAGATTGATTCTCTGTCTCTCTCACTCTCTCACTGTCCTTCTCTTTCTTTAAAAAAAATTGAAATCAGGGGCTGGAGTGGTGGTTCAGCAGTTTCAGTGCTTGCCTGGCATACACAAGGACGTGGGTTCAAATCCCAGCACCACTTACACAACCAAGTGTCGGAGCAACGAAAGCCACAGGAAAAACTAAATAAAATTGATTCTCTCTCTCTCTCACTGTCCTTCTCTCTTTAAAAAAAAAAATTGAGATCAACATAGAGATGTGAAACAAAATATCTAATGCCAAGCAAATGTTTCTTGAGAGACTAGTTCCAGGAACTCCACTGGGCCCTGGGAATACAATGACCAGCAGAGCAAGTACACAGCATATACTCTTGGAGTTTGAAGATTCGATTCGATTGCACAAATCAGAAATCAGCTCTAAAAAACCCCTGAAATCTAAAGGCAAATAATCACCTATTTTAAGAGGCAAATTTGAGAGGAGAAAAAAGGTTTGAATTCAGACCATAATTGAGTTCAAATACTGATCGTACAACTACTAGCTGTTAAATTTATGAAAAAGAAATCATATATAGGGTTTAACAATCCCAATGGTTCTATAAGCTTTTTAAAGACAATTAGCGTTTTCCTGATCCACAATTCCCACTCTTAGACTCAGCTACTTTAAGCTCTTTTAGCTGTTTCTTCTGGTACTTAACTCCATGTATTTAAATGACATACTTAAATGACAGTATTTAGATTTGTTTAAATTTTGGATCTTATGTACTGCCTTTCCATATAGAAGCCAAGGTTTTGGTCTCAGATCTCCCTGCCCACTTCCCCTCCACATTCTCCAAACAGAGATATATCATCCTTTTAGTTAAATCAATATTCAGCACAGCACTTGAATCCTGTGACCATGTGATTATACAATTAGGCCATGGAATTCATTATATAGTAATATTTTCTGTTATATAACTTTTTGTTTATAAATTTAGCTAATAATGATCATCTTTTCCTTTATTTAGCTCTCTGTGAACTTTTTATTAACTCCCCACTACCTTTCCTTCAAAAAGTGACAATCTCTCAGTATGAGAGTCTGCTGGTCACAGATCAGTGGCATTTTTTCCTGGAGATGCCCCCATTCTCCTGCAGCTAGCCTGGGGCTTCTCCAGCCAGCCCCACAGTGCTCTCCTGGGGCTGCTCACCACCATCCGGGGATTTCCTGGGTGGGTCTCCTGGACTGGATGACTGCTTCCTTGACCTTATGTTTTCTCTTTCTTGGAAAATTCCCTCATTTATTTGCAACACACCCAACGGTAATAAAGTTTTCAAAACTTTGTATTTCTAAAATTGTCTTGATCAATGAGTTAGATGTGTGCAGAATTCCAGATACACAGAAACCATCCTCCCTCAGAATCTCAAGGGCATCACTGCATGGATTTTGAGCATCTAGGGCTGCTTTCATGAAGTCTGATGCCATTCTGATCCTTCTTGCCTCTCTGGAGCATTTAGGGTCTTCTCTTTGTCCCTCGTGGTCTGACTCTCTTGATGACCTGCATTCCTGTGGACCTGTTTCACGCATGGCGCTTGGCATTCTGTGGACCGCTTCATCTCTATATTCACGTCTCTTTCAGATATGGAGAAAGCTCATGAATTATATCTTTCTTCCCTCTCTATGGGACTCCTATTCAGATGTTAGGCCTCTCTGGATTGATCTAATTTTATCAAGTTTTCTCTCCTGTTTTCCATCTCATTTATGCTGCTATTATTCAACTCTCTGGATGGTTTCCTTATTTAATTTTATTTTCTAGCTTTATGGTCTAATTCTTCCTTCTCCTCTCAAACTTTAAAATTTCAAGGGGTCTTGTTTTGTGTGTTCCCTGACTGTAACCTCTTGTGCTTGGTTATGTGTTCCCGGAGGACCTGTCACCAGTCATAGGGGTGTGTGTGGTTGCACTGGCTGGTTCCTTCTACCTAGATTGCCTGTTTCTTCCTGGGTTCTCTTATTTCTTGCTTTTTCTTGGTTATTATCTGTCTTTGATCTTAAAGGTCTCTGTCAAGTGCTTGATGACCCTTGGCTGTCCATTCCTATTTGAGAGTTAGGCACTGAAATATTGAAGGGTAGCACTTCACGTGTGGCCATTAACTATGAGGTTCTTCACAGAAAACCAGAGGATATATGGACCAAGCACTTTCACTAGGAGACTCCTTATCCTTGGCATCTATAAATTCTGTGCCCTGAGCCAGCATCTTCCACAGAAAGGCATCTCTGGGTTCCTGCTTGTAAGAATATCAGTGTGGCCTCCAGTGCTCTTTGGAGCAGGGTCAACAGTGTCATCATTCAGTTATGTCACTATCCCAAGCCAGCCGCTCCAGGGATGAGAGAGAGGCTCTGGAAGGATCCAATTGTTTCATATACGAATATTCAACAAAATCCATTTTGCATCCACTCACACCCCATTCTCAGAGGACTCTCCTTCAAATTTCACCTGCACTGCTACAGGTAGCACCATTCTCTGGTCAGTTAAATTGACAGTTGACCCTCTTTCCAGCTTTCCAGATTTTAATACCATTGTTTACTTTTCTGTTCTCTTTGATCATTATTTTTTGGCTTCAAAAAAATTCCCTTTAGTGTCATCGTAGGTGAATTTCAGGTAGTAGTGGCAAACAAATGTATTCAACCTGCCATGTTTCATCAAAAGCCTAAGTCATATTGTTAGTTAGTTCATGTCTCCAGGCCTCTTCTTCCTCGTTTGGAAAACACTGCCTATAATAACACACACCTCACGGGCTGTTCTGAGAACAAAATGAGACAATGCAAAGCACTCAGTATGGTTGCCGGCACACAATATGTGCTCAGTGCATAACGATTACCATTTTAAGCTACCAGATACATTGAGAAAATGGTATGCAGTGCAATAAAAAAATAATTCAGGTTATAATGAGGCAGAACGCCCCAAATTCATAAAAGTTGGATATTGAAACAATTACCTGTCAAAGATGTCTCGTTTCAGGGGTTGGAGATTTAGCTAAGCGGCAGAACGCTTGCCTAGCACATGCAAGGCCCCGAGTTCAGTCCTCATCCCTGGGGGAAAAAAAAGATATCTCATTTCCACACCTTTAAAATTTTAAGAATGTTCCAGGCAGTCATGGGCTGGGTTATTTTAGATATAATCCTTCCTGGAAGCAGCAGACTGAAGAGGTAACCCTTCAAATCAGAAAAAAGCAAAGCATCTTTATTTTTATTAGTAGTCGTAGTAATAATAGTAGTAGTACCAGGGATTGAATTCAGGGGTACTTAACCACTGAGCCACATCCCCAACCCATTCTTTTTCTTATTTTGAGACAGAGTCTTGCTAAGTTGCTTAGGGGCTTGCTAAGTTGCTGAGGCTGCCTTTGAACTTGTGATCCTCCTGCCTCAGCCTCCTGAGTCGCTGGGATTACAAGCATGTGCCACCAAACCCGGTGAAGCAATGAATTTTTTTTAAGAAAGAGGGAGGGACTGGAGTGGTGGCTCAGCAGTTACAGCACTTGCCCAGCATGCACAAGTACGCGAGTTTAAACCCCAGCACCCACATACACAACTAAGCGTCTGAGCAATGAAAGCCATGTGAAAAACTCAATAAAAATTGATTCTGTCTCTCTCTCACTGTCCTTCTCTCTTTAAAAAAAAAAGAAACAAACAAACAAACAAAGAGGGAGATAGGGAAAGAAAAAAAGAATCAATTTTGTTTTTTCATCTGGTTTTAGTTTTTCCGACACTCAGCTGTGTGTGTGGTGCTAGAGTTTGAACCCAAGTCCTTACTCATGCCAAACAAGAGCTCTACCACTGAGCCAAAGCTCTAACCCCAAGGCAATGCATCTTTGATGAATAAAGATCACAGAAACAGGGGATGGTAATGTGGCAACCTGTCTTTCCTCTTGGCATTGGAATTGCTTTACTTTCCAGGCCAGCCACTTGTTGGAACGTCAGAACATTCCGAGTGACAATGCTACAGGAAACATTCAGCTGGATTATACCAGAAAGGGGTGTTAAGTTAGCACTGCAGGGATATATTTGCATTACAGATGGAAAATAAATTTGAATTTAGATAAGGAACAGCAGCCCTTAGGTTGGCCACAGGCCATCAGGAACTAAGATTCTGGACAGCTCAGGTTTGGGAACACACAGCTCTCCTAGGAATTGAGTTTTGAAGGGTATTCATCTGTAAAATTTGGCATCTTATTTATCCAGAGTGAATAAAAAATAACCCAATAAAAAGTTAATACAGAATATTTGGAAATTTATAAACTTTGGGGAGAGAAAGATTTTTCTCTTAATTACTCCTTGACTTCTCTGATCATTTTCAGAGGAAATTAAACATGCACATTTGGTGCTAATGTTAGGAAAAACAGTTATATGTAATTTATCGAAGATGAAAAACATTTGACAAGAGTCTTTAGCAAACCCTTTGTTTTCTGTTTTTTTTTTTAAGAGAGAAAGACAGAATCAACTTTATTTAGTTTTTCATGTAGCTTTCGTTGCTCCAAGATTATGCTGTGTAGGTGGTGCTGGGGTTTGAACCCACGTACTTGAGCATGCCAGGCAAGCACCATAACCACTGAGCCACCACTCCAGCCACCAAACCCTTTGCTTTTGAAGGAAATGTTCTCTCAGGCACAGAGAACTGGTTCATACAGAGGAAGTCAGTAGTACTCATAAATAAGAGCTGCCCTTATGGAAGAACTGAAAACCCCAGAGATTTCTAGATCTTGGGCCCAGCCCCAAGCTTCTGTGTTTTAAATTTCTCTTTAGATATTACACATTCACTCTAGGAAAACAAAATAACAGAAAAGAAAATGAAAATTACTTAAAATCCTGCCAACAACCGAAGCTTTTTCACAAATGATTTTTGTATGAGAAGAAACATCTATAAACATCTTCTGGTTTGAACACAGTCTAAATTCCTACAATGATGTTCAGCTAATGGCCTTCACAAAGAGGGAGTCCTCCATGGCCAGACTCAAAAGGGCCTGGGAAGATGCTCTGCCCCTTGCAGGGCCCAGCTCCTCATCATTATAAGGTCACTTATATGAAGCAAACACTAGGATATGGTGAGTCCCCTGAGAAAAGATCAACATCTCATTGGCCACTACATACCTTAGTGCGGATTTCTTTGCTATAATAAAGCCAAAACCTTGGGAAGCAAATCATAAGGCTCCAAAGAAAAGAGAAGTAATACAGTGCTTTGTAAATAAGCAAAACCTGTACAGAGTGTTGTTACAAGCAGGGGATTCCAGGCAGAATTATGACAGCTGTTCTGCCCTAAAGACATCAGGCTCATAGGTCAACAGTACCCACAAATCAGAACCAAAAGGAAAACTGAGTCACAAACACAGTCAACTGTGTGCCGATATGGGCGATCACGAGATGTGAAGACCTGGTTTATCCGCCCTGCCAAGAACTTCCCTGCACTGTGGACCTGTGAGCTGGAGGGTCCTGGGGCCGATGGGCTTGTGACGGCCTAGATCTTAGAGACTGTCATAGTAACTGCAATTAAAAACACAAGAACCCCTCATATACTGTCTAAGGGATTGTGAAATTATGAGTTTGGCAGTTCCTCAAAAGATTAAATGTAGAGCTACCTTATGACCCAGCAATTCCATTCCTAGATACATACCCAAGAGAACTGAAAACATACGTTAAAAAAAAAAACAAAAAGCTTGTATTTAAACAATCATAGCCAGCATTATTCACTATTGCCCCAAAGCAGAAATAACCCGAATACCCATCAACCAAGGAATGAATAAACAAAATATAGTGTATTGATGCAACGGAATATTATTCAGCCTCGTAAACTGATGATGTGCTGCTCCAACATGGATGAGCCTCAAAAACATTAAGTGAAAGAATTCAGACACAAAGGGCAACATATCATAGGATTCCATTTATATGACATGTCCAGAAGAGGCAAATCCATAGAGACAGAAAGCAGATTAGTGGGTGCCAGAGTCTGGGGGAGTAAAGCGTGACATTGGGTGGGAGATTTCGTTTTAGAAAAAAAAAAAATTCTGAAATTGGATAACAGTGATCGTTGCACAATTAACTCTGTGAACATATTTAAAATCATGTATTGTACACTTTAGGGAATTAATATGGTGTGTGAATCATAGTACAATACAGCTAACATGTGAAAACCCAAAGACTGCTTTTTCTTTCCTAGCTGGTGCCCAGGCAGGACTTAGCCTTCGCCCCAGGATACTAAACCTCCATCAACACATGGCCTGCAAGCAAGGGTGAGGAGAGAGCAGGGTGGAATAATCCCCAGCACTGTAAAGCAGCCGGTGCCCTTTCTCTATAAAAACTAACAGTGGACACGTCTAGACATCCTCACTATCAGCGAGAACACCGCATGGAACACGCGACAGAATCCAAGCGCCAGGACCAGGCCCCAGGTTAAGCCTCTGGCTTTGGCTGTCTGATTTGGGGACCCACCCTGGCAGGTGTGCAGAGCAGGAAAGGCCTTCCCTGAGAGCCAGGAAGAGGAGCTGGGAGACATCACTGCTGATGGATGAGCGAGAACCACAGGAGCTGCTATCACAGCATTAAGCTCTGCTTGGCTACTTGGAGAAACAGAGAAACTGTCAAACGCCAGGAACCTTGCAAATGAGTTTCTTTCCCAAATGAGCTTTCCCTTCCACTGACAGATTCCCCTTACAACACAGCTCCTGACAATACAACCAGCACATATGGGATTCAATGAATATTTGTTTCATGAATTAAGAGCAACATCACTGTGACAGCAAAGAACACAAATGTCCTAAATGGGCTATTGCTGTATACATTTATGATATATTTATAATCAGGCAAGTTATTTAGTATTTCTACGCATGAATTTTTCTTTTTGCTTAAGTGGAAAGAGTAGTATATATCTCATAAGGTTGCTATAAGGATTAAATAGACCAAGGTATGTCACTTAAAATACCGCCCAGCATACAGGAATTACAAAACAAATGTTAGCTAATATTCCATGGAAAACTGTGCAGCTATTAAAACTATATTGAGGAAACACATTTTTATACCTGAAAATTCTATAATTTGAAAAGTAGGTTATGAAATAGTGTAAGCAACATGATTCCAAATTTTGTAAAGTAAGCATATAAAGACAAAAACCTAGACATATATATATATGCCTATACATGTATGCATGTAAATGTTATTTTTAAATAATGAATCCAATGGTAACTTTCTTTTTTGCTACTATTATTGATGCTTATCCATATTTTTTTTAACAATTTTATTTAGTTTTTCACATGGCCTTCGTTGCTCCAACACTTAGTTGTGTACGTGGTGCTGGGGTTTGAACCCGGGTCCTTGTGCTTGCCAGGCAAGCGCCGAAACCACTGAGCCACCGCTCCAGCCCGCTTATCTATATTTTTAACAAATGAGCATAAATTGAGTAAGTGAAGAAATCAGTAAAAATTCCATTTGAATATAAAAATGTTCATACTCTGGCACGATAATTCCAATTTGGGGATAATAGAAAAAATAATCCCAAATACTGAAAAAGATAGCTTATAGGAATTAGATAAGTTATTTTTTTCTAAACATTATACAATGTATAGCAATCTAAAAATAATTCAAACAATTTATTTGAACCAAATTTTTTTGACAACTTTACAATCATGGCAGAGGGAGACTAGGCTGGGAGTGGGAATATCCTAGAGAAGGAATAAAATCAAATTACCAGCTACTCCTTTATACAATGCATTCTCGCGTTTTGAAAAGTCTGGTGCAGTGGATTTGTCCTGTCGTTTTGTTAGGCCTATGTTGAAAACTCAGAAGTAGCCATCTGCGACCTTATTGCTGAGGTCTACAGGTTTGGCCAGTGTGGTGCCTACCTGCTCTCTGCTGCCACCCAGTGGATATACTTAGAAAAGTCACGTAGGACTTTAATTCAAAGGTTCTCAGTGAGGTTCCCCAGACCAGCAGGAGCAGCACCATCAAATTCTTAGCTATCATAGGAAATCTGGAAATGAGTCCAGCAGTCTGTTTTAACAAACCTTCAGGATTATTACGATGAACTTTTAAGTTTGAGAAGCACTAGTTTAGACTAGGTCATAATTTGTACCGTGGGATTCATGAAATGGGTCAAGATCTTCCTCAGTTGGGGGAAGCTAATTGTTCTTATCCATGATCAAAGTTCATACCTTTTGAAAAAAGAACTAAATTTCACCAGCCACTTTCGTTTTTAAATTCATCTTTTCAAAAAGAACAAGAAGGCATGAAACCCAACTCTTCTCCTTTTTAATGTAGGATTTCCTACTTACAAATATGCATTGTTTTACAGTCATTAAGTGTATAGTGGCATTCAAGGGGCTGAAGCTTAGCTCAGTGGTTGAGCATTTGTCTAGCATGTGTGAAGCTCTGGGTTCAGTCCCCAGTACTGACAAAAATAAAGTGGCATTCAAAGTCTTGCAAAATCATGGTTCCAAACCTATTTTCTAGCTTTGCCTCCAACTATTCTTCCACTTCATAATCCTAAATTCTAATGCAACTGATTGATTTTTGCGACGAATTTTCATCCCTGTATATGCTCTGTTTTTTCCACCAAAAACATGCCCATTTGTAAGATTAAAATTTCAAAATAAAACATTCTAAAACATTTGACCTATTTTAAGGTCCTCTCAAATACCATTTTCTCCAGGAGGCCTCTCCTGGTTGCCCCTTCCTGACCCACCACCACACTGCATCTATACCTCTTTTTTGATGCTTTAAATGCTGCCCCCTTGTTTATTCTTAGTGGACATCATTTGAGTCCAGGGCCTGAGGCTTATCTCAGTGGAACTCAGTACAGAGTAGGTGCATAGCAAACACTCTTGAAAGGTATAAATCAATCACTTTGGGCTCTCACAAAATACCTCAAAATAAACACGAATTCAAACTATTGCAATGCAATCATTGCAACAGAACTGACATGAAGCTATCCCAGGAGCACCAGATGACATGGGCAAGGCTGGAAAGACAAACCTTGGAATTGTTCAAAGTCCTCTTTGGGACTCTGCCATTGAAGTGTGAGGCCCTCATCACAAGGTTCAGAATCTGTGCCCCATCTATGTCAGAGAGGCCAACACCGCCCCCTGCTGACTAATGCAGCTGTTACACCAGAACTTACTACCGCAGGTAGCCCTGTAAAGCCTTCCATCCCATCAGCCTCAGCCCCTTAAAGAACCCACCTGGGAACTCCAGAGCCCTCAGGAAACTCTGCCCTGCTGCCTCCCACAGACCTGAGATTTTAGTCCAAATCTGTTGTCATCTCACGAAGATGAGGTCAGCACTAATATCTCTCCTCCCAGATCCCTCCCTGAAAGAGTCCCCACCCTCACAGCCTTCCCACTAAGGGTCCATAAACATGGTTTCAACCACCGTGGACTACATGGAAGAGATATGCACCATACCTGACACAGTGGGGGGAGAGCGTGCCCTGGAGAGAAAACCCGAAAGGCAGTGAGAAGTCAGAGTAAGGGATCCAGGGCCTCTGGGAGAGAAAGGTATAAGATGTGGAAGATGCAAGAGATGCCTAAAGGGACAAGCCACCAAGTATCTAGGGCTGACACGGTGACAGCCTGGGGCTTGCACATGCAGAGTCATACATGTATCCAGACTCGGGGAATTGGCATGTGATCCCTTTGGAAGGCCTAGGCCTCCTAGACAGATATTGCCCTGTTAAGTGGGAGCTCCCTTGTGGTGTTGACACTACGATCACTGGAAAAAGACTTTGTGGACCGCCTTCCTTCAGGGTCACCTCACCAACCCATAAGTCCCAGGATCTGCTTATAATCCCTATGGGGAGCAGTCCCATGGCAGGTCTCCATACTGGGTAGGTGGGAGCACTGTGAGGAGCTCCAGGGAACAGGAGCTGGCCTGGGGAAGGGGCTCCCTGGTGCCCATGGTTACCTCACCATCAGGGGCAACTTCAGTTTGCTTGTATTTACTTCTCTACAGGTGTGTCCAATGGGACATTTGTAAGTTCTGGGGATAGCAGAAACATTGAGAAGCTGACTTGGAAGAAATAAAAGAACCTGGAAACAGCAGAGACTGGAAAATTTAGGGGTCAAGGATAGATGACTTATTTTACCATACTGATCTCTTTGCAGTTTCTATTATATGCTATAGACCAGATTTTACATATTTTTTTAAAGGACAAGAATAGACAAGTCACAAGGGCCATCATTTTAAATAAGGCTAACAATATAAAAAGGAAACCACCCTAATGAAAGCTAGGTTAATTATGAAAGCAGAGAAGCAGGGGAAGTAGGGAAACTGCCACATTTATATATTGTTGAGTCTACGTAAATTAGTAAGCCCTTCAAAAGTAATTTGGCAACATTTATAGAGACATAAAGATTTCTTCTAGGGGTTGGGGATTTAGCTCAGTGGCAGAGCACTTGCCTAGCATGTGCAAGGCCCGAGTTCAGTCCTCAGCCTTGGGGAAAAAAAAAAAAGATTTCTTCTTTTCACCTGATTCCCCAGTAATTACATTTCAGGTTTTCTTGACAAAGCAAATAACTTGAAACAGAAAAGCTACAAATATAAATATATTTGTTGGAGGAAAGCAGATTTGGAATCCTAGACATCCAATAATAGGTAATTAACTAATGTGATGTAATTAAGGAATGTTATGCAGCATTTTTTAAAAAGTGATAAAGATTGATAGGAAACATGCCTATTCTATAATGTGAAGTTACCGCAAAAGCATATACAAAACTTCATCCACTCTACAGTTGTACCTGTGTTATTAAAAACTGCATTGAAAAAAGACTCGAAGAAAATGTACCAAATGCTAATAATGTTTGCGTCCAGCTGGCAGAGTTATTTCTCCATATTTTAGTAATACAGTTACCCTATTTTATATGGAAAACTAAAGAAATGAGGTCTGTCTTGCAATCCCTCCACCTGTCAAGCAACAGCGCACGTGAGGCCTCTTGCAGTTGAGCTGCCAAGAGGAACTTCAGGTGAACAAATGCATACCCAAGATCGAGCACCATCATGTGTGTCTCATCTCCAAAGCGTCTGAAGAGCATCTCCCAACCGTGTGAGGATTCCAGCTGCTGTGCTGAATTTAAAAGCAAAAACCCTTCCAAATGTAGATCATACTCTAATCAAATGAAATATGGCAAAATAAACATGGCAGCTGGCTCCCAGCTTGCCCTGAGTGAGGTATGCAGTGTCCCTCCTCACCCATCTGACCCTCTAAGTGGGACTTCAGAGGCAGCATCCGAGGAAGAGCAGTAATTAATTCCAGGCCCAAGCTGGGGCAGAGAGAGATTTTAGTAATTGATTCATGCAGTTAGAGAGGCTGGAAAGTGTACGAACGAAAAAACATCTGAAACACAGTCCAAGTCCAAGGCCCGAGAATCAGGAGACTCATGTCTCAGCAGAAGACGTCTCAGCTTAAGCAGAGACCGAATTCACCCTCCCTCCATCTTATTGTTCTGCTGGGGCTCTCAACAGATTTTGTGAAGCCACTCACACTGGAAGAACCATCTGCTTTCCCGAGTCCACCCATTCAAATGCTAAACCCTTCTGGGAACATCATCACAGACATTCCCAGAAGTAGTATATTACCAACTGTTTGATATCCCTTAGCCCAGTCAAGTGGACACATAAAATTAACCAGCACACAAAAGATATTGCCACTGCTTGTTCTCCAGGGGAGAGTTGGAGAGACATTGATCTTTGCGAACCTGGACCTTGACACTTGAACACCCCGGGCAAGCTGAAAGACACTTCCCAGGCAAATACGGTGCTCTTTCACATCAAGATTTTGTAATATGTGTGCTCACCATACTTAAAGGCCACAAAGAAGCAGTTTTCTGAGTGAGGATGGAGAACAAAGTTTTTGTCTTTCTTCCACTATTCAAGGTAGGTCAGCTCTGGTCCCAAACTTGGAAATCCCAACTTGGCCAAACCCAAGCCTCAGCCCTCTCTGAGACCACCCCCTTCCCTTTTGTGCCTCCAGTGACTGCTGGTCTATCTATTTGATCACCTTTTTACCTAATAAAAGAAAACATGCAATATTTTGGTTTTTGTGCTTGGCTTATTAATAAGCCAAGCACAAAAACCAAAATATTGAATGTCCTTCAGTTCCATCCATGTAGCCATAACTGACAGAATTTCATCCTTTTATGGATGAATAACATTCCACTGTGTAGACAGACACTTCCTTTATCCATTTATCTGTCAGTGTGGGCACTTAAGTTGACTCCAAATCTTGACTATTGTGAATAGTGTTACACTAAACGTGGGTGTGTTAATATTGCATCATTACGATTTAATTTCCTTTGGATATATGGGCAACAGTATGATGGTTGGATCATGTTAGTCCTACTTTGTTTTTTATAAACTTCCATACTGTCTTCTATAACAGATGTACTAATTTACGTTCCTACCAAGAGTATATGGGAGTTTCACTTTTCCCACATCCTCTCCAGCATTTATTTTTGTCTTTTTTTTTTTTTTTTTTTTTTTTTTTTTTTTTTTTTTTTTTTTTAGAGAGAGGGACAGTGAGAGAGACAGAGAAGAGAAAGAGAGAAACAACTTTATTTAGTTTTTCACATGGCCTTCGTTGCTCCAACACTCAGTTGTATACATGGTGCTGGGGTTTGAACCCAGGTCCTCGTGCTTGCCAGGCAAGCTCTGAAACCGCTGAGCCACCACTCCAGCCCCTATTTTTGTCTTTTTTATAACAGCCGTTCTAACTGGGCGAGATGACAACTCATAGTGGCTTTGATTTGTATTTCCCTCATGGTGATGTGAAGCTTTTTTTTCTTCATATTGTGTTTGTGAATTTTCTTTAGAGAAATGTCCATTTAAATCATTTGCCCATTTTTAAAATGGATTATTTGTTTTTTGCTGCTGAGTTGTTTGAATTGCTTATGTATTCTAGGTATTAGCCCTTTATCAGAAGAGGAGTTTGCAAAGGTTTTCTCCGGTTCTGGAGGTTGTCTCTTAATTCTGTTGATTTTTCTTAAGCTTGACATAATCTCATGTAGCTCTGCTTTCGTTGTCTGTTCTTTCAGAGCCTTACCCCACAGGTCACTGACTATTCTAATGCCTGGAACTGATTCCTCTGTTGTTTTTTCCTAGTAATTCCAGAGTTTCGTGTCTTATATTTAGATCCATGATTCACTCTGAGGCGGTTTTTTGAATATGGTGAGAGGTAGAGTCTAGTTTCATTCTTCTGCGTCTGGGTATCCAGTTTTCCCAGCGCTGCTTATTGAAGAGGCTCTCCTTTCTCCAGTGTATATTCTTGGAGCCTTCATTTTTAAAAAATCAACTGTAGGTATGTGGATTTATTTCTGCGTTCTCTATTCTGTTCATTGGTTTATATGTCTTTTTACATCTTTATCGGTGCATTATCACTGTACATAATGGGGAAGTTCATTTTGACATAATCACACATGCGTAGGATATAATGTGTTCCATTTCAGTCCCCAGGAACCTCCTCCCTCCCTCCCCTTCTCCCTGCACCCCTTACTCCTCCTCCATTCCACTGACCACCACCCCCACCATAATTTACTCATTGCTTTTGTAAGTTAGTTCTTTACAGGTGTCCATAAAGGTGGAATTCACAGTGGAACATTCACACATGCACACAGCGTAACTGGCTCCACCTCATCCTGCTGTTCCTCACCTTTCCTCCCCACTCTTCCCGCTCCTTCAATTTTCATGGTGTCCCTCCCTCCATTTCCCCCTTATTTTGCTCTAGCTTCTGCATTTGGCTTTCTGAATCTGGGTTATTTCACTTGGCATGATGTTATCCAGTTCTATCCATTTTCCAGAAAATGCCATAACTTTGCTCTTTTTTATGGCTGAGTAAAATCCCATGTGTTTAAATACATTTTCTTTACCCAGTCACCTGTTGACAGGTACTGGTCTGGTTCCATAACTTGGCTATTGCAGGTTGTGCTGTTATAAACCTGATGTGCCTGTATCACTATTGTATGCTGACTTTAGTTCTTTTGGATAAACACTAAGGACAAGGCTCATATGGTGACTCCACTCCCATTCTTGTCAGGAATCTCCATACTGCTTTCCAAAGTGATCTTACTATCTATGTGCCTTTTTATGTTAGCACTGTGCTATTTTGTTTTGTTTTAAAGAGAGAGTAGGAGCAAGTGAAAGAGAGAGAAAGAAAGAATTTTAATTATTTTTTTCCTCTGGCCTTCATTTCTCAGACACTTAGTTGTGTTTGAGGTGCTGGGGTTTGAACCTGGGTCTTCATGCATGCCAGCCAAGCATTCCAACTGCTGAGCCACTGCTCCAGCCCAGGACTGTGCTGTTTTGATTACTGCAGTTTTGTAGTATATTTTGAAGTTAGGTACTGTGATACTTGTAGCTGTTTCCTTGGCTCTAGATTGCTTTGACTATTCTGGGTCTTTTGTGGTTGCATAGAATTTTGAGGTAGCTTTTTCCTAGTTCTGTGAAGAATGTTACTGATATTTTTTGATGGGGATTGTATTGAATCTGTAGATCACTATGGGTAGTATGAATATTTTAACAATATTATTTCTTCCAATCTACAAGCACGGGCTGTTGCTATGACTTGTGTGTCCTGCAAAGGTCTGTGTGTTAAAGGCTTGGTTCCAGGTGGCATTATTGGGAGGTGCTGTGGACCTTTAGGGGGTAGGGCCTAGTCAGAGGGTCTTGGGTCATTATGAGTGGGTACCCTTGAAGGGGATTGTGAGACTCCTCTCTTCTTGCTCTCTCTTCCCTGGTTCAGAAGGTGAGCAGACTTGTGCTGCCACTTGCTGCTACTATGATGTGCAACCCTCATTAAAGGTCCAAAGCTGGGGTGACACTTGATGTCAGACTAGAACATCCAGAATTGGAAGCCAAAACAAACCTTCCTCTTTTATTTATGTTTTTTTTCAGGGCTGAGGATCGAAATGGGGACCTTGCGCATGCTAGGCAAGCGCTTGGCCACTGAGCTAAATCTCCAACCCCAAACCTTCCTCTTTATAAGTTAATTTCCCCAGGTATTTTATTAGAGTAACATGATGTTAATGCAGATATTTTTTCCAAATTTTGTGTCCTTTACAATTTCTTTCTTCAGTGTTTTGTGATGTCCACAGTAGGTATCTTTGACTTTCTTAGCTAAATTTATTCCTAGGTATTTTTTTTTTTTTGGTATGGCTTTGTGAATGAGATTTCTTTCTTGAATTTTTTTTTCTTTTTTCTTTTTTTTTATTAGAAGAATATAGAAATACAGTTGAGGGGGAAACATTATCAAAACATTAGCAATCAATGGATATAAACTTTGGTATCCAGGGGGAAAACCAGATCATGGATAACCACCTTGGATTTTACCTATTGCAGTTTCCTCCAGAATCTTGAATTTTTTTCAGCCAGTTTGTTGTATAAAAATGCTATTATTTTGTGCATTAACTTTATATCATTCAACTTCACCAAATTATTTCAGTTCTAACAATTTTTTGTAAAGTCTTTAGATTTTTCTACATTTAAGATCATATCATCTACAAACGGTGAATTTGAATGTTTCTTTTCTTTTTAAAAATATCCTTTCTTTCTCTTACTGCTCTGGTTAATTGCTCTTCCAATACTGTTGAATCCAAGTGATAAAGGTGGGCACCCTCGTTTTGCTCTAGAGCTTATGGGGCAGCTGTTCCCCATTTAGCATAATGCTGGCTGTGGGTTTACCATATACAGCTTTTATTATATTGAAGAACGCTCTTTCTATACCTAATTTGTTGTGAGTTTCATCATGAAAGGATGTTGGATTTTATGCAATGCTTTTTTTCTGACTCTACTGAGGTGATCCTATGGTTTTCCTCCTTCAATGCGTTGATATGCTGTGTTATGTTTATTGATTTACATTGTCAAACTGTTTTTACACCCCTAGGATAAATCCCACTTGATTTTGGTGTGTAATTTTTTGATGTGCTATTGGATTCGGTTTGCTAATATTTTTGAGACGTTTTGCATCTTTCATCGGAGGTATTGGTCTGTAGTTTTCTTCTGTTGTGGGGTCTTTGGCTTTGGTATTAGGGTAATGTTAGCCTCATAGAATAAGTTTGGTCTAATTCCCTCCTTTTCCATTTTTTTTTGCAGACAGCTTGAAAAGTATTAGTATTTGTTTGTTGGGGTCTGACCTTCACTTTATCAGCTGCCCTGGATCTTGTTGCTATTTGCATAGGCTCCTTCAGGAGGGGCTGCTAGATTGTGTATTGTTAAGCTTGAAAAACAGGGTATCGACATGGGCTTCGCATTGGTATCACCTGCCAATTATTCTAGATCGTTCAAAAGGCACACGTAGAGGCTTTATTAGTCAAACTTGTGCCTCCGAAATCCAGGTGTGGCAATGAACGAGCTAATGTAGAGCGGCCTCGAGGGGGCGGGGTGAAGGCCTTTAAAGAAGAGGCTCGAGCCAGCAGTAGAGAGCTCTCGCACTTTTCTGATGGATGTGGTGTCCCTGCTCCTTTGGGAGAGAGCTCTCGCACTTTTCTGCTGGTCGTGGTATCCCGCTCCTTTGGAAGATGTGCTCTTGCCACCAGCCGAACCTGTGTATGCCTGGATCCTGAACTTCCCAGCTTCCAGAACTGTGAGAAATTGCTGTCCATGTTTGTTTTGGAGTAGAGTCTTGCAGCGTTGCCTTGACTTGTTTGAGCTTCTGAGCTCCACTGACTCATCACCCAATGTCAGGCATTTTGTCATAGCAGGACAAATGGACTAAGACATTTAATTTATATATATATATATATATGATGTAAGCATGGATATAAAAAAAGAGAAGTGAAGCTTGGATAAAGAAAGACCGTTCCGGGTCTCTGGCCTGTGGTTTTTCTCATCCCCAGCCTGTCCCTCAGGTGAGAACCCGGCTGGACCGGGACATTTGTTGTTTAAATGTTTTGGAGAATTCATCAGTGAAGTCATTAGGTTCTGGGATTATTTTGGTGTCACTGATTCCATCTCCTAGCATATTGTTGGTCTGTTCAGGTTTTGTCTTCGTGGCTCATTTTGGGAGGTCACACATATCCAGAAGCTTATCTGTTTCTTCTAGATATTCCAGCTTGGTGGCATATAGTTGTTCATGAAAATCCCTAAAGATCTTTTGTATTTCTGTGGTATCGGTTATGTCTGCTTTTTCATCTCTGATTTTATTTGGGTTGTCTTTTTTATTTTTATTTATTTTTTCTTGGCTACAGGTTTTCCTATTGTATCTTTTAAAAAAAAAAACCCAGCTATTTGTCGGGAGTGTGGCCCAAGTGGTGGCACTGATATCTACGCCTGCAGGTGACCCCTCTCTCTGAGAGATTGCACGTTCAGTGACAGATGCAATGAGACAAGTTCCATTTTAATATTCTTTATTTAACACAGCACTCAAGGGTATTAATA
>PVKS010000113.1:178421-212641 GCA_004027875.1 Aplodontia rufa
GGATGTCACATTACAAATCACACTCTCCTATATTCTTATCTTACTTAGTCACAGCACACATAATATAATGTAATAATTACACACCACTTATAGGCTATTCTTAATGCAATAAGCTCAAGGCAATAGGTAAGGAAGAATAAGCTCCTAGTCCTCTCGCCAGCATCGGTGTGATGTCCATGGTTACCAGTAGAATGCACGCAGAGTCCTCAGGCAGGTCAGGTCAGGCACTCTCCAGGAGCCTAGGTCAAATTGCAGGGAGCTGAAGAATCTGGCAGGCAGGCAGGCACTCACCAGCAAGCTGAGATCAGGTGCTCTCCAGAGGGAGTGGAGGTTGCTGGGTTCAGTGTAGCAAGCTGCTTCAGACTCTGAAGTTGCAGAGTTGCTGGGTTTGATGGCAGGTTAAGCGGGTTGCAAGGGATGGAAAGCAGGCATGCAAAGGGCATAAGGACCAATGTCAATACACTTCCATTGTGGAGTATGTCTCCAGATATCTTGGTTTCAGGCCTTGGTTTTTATCCTCTTTTTGTGAGGTCCAGGCCCACTTGTGGGTTTTCTCGTTAGTATGCATTTTTGGGTAGGTCCCACCTGGTTAGCAAGATAAGGATCCACCCACTTGTGGGTTTTCTAATTAGTATGTATTTTTGGGTAGGTCTTACAGCTGCTAATCTTCTGCAAGTTTACTGTTATTCTGGTACAATGCAGGAGCTGAGGCTCAGGCTAAGTTGCTTCACTGTGTAACTTGCGTTTTGGAAGCTTGCTCTGTGTACTAGACTATGTCTCTGTCCACTCTGGACAGTCCACCCCCTTGATCCTGAAAGGTTTAGTTGCACCTTGAAGGATCAACACTGGATGGTGGAAGTACATTCCGGGGATTTGTATATCCCAGCATCCAACGCTCTTAATGTTCTCATGAAGTCAACAGCCGTTCCCAGTGCTGAGAAATAACTGATGAATATAAGCTCACAGCTGCATTGTACCAAGATATAATTCCAGCACAACATCTCAATAATTGAGAGTGATGTATGTGCCAATGTACAGCAGGTGTATGGACGTATGTTCTCATATTGAGTTTTCTGTGTCTTATCCTACCAGTGTTCCAATTCCATGTAATCTTATGGTGTCCAGACCATATTGTGATAACCAAGTTTACATTACAGATTGTATGTGATTTTAAATGCAAGTAAGTACATTGTATGATGATCTCAGTTGTTGCCTCAGAAAATACATCCTGTGTAGGTGGTACAGAAGGCGTATTATACTGCATGGGAGCAATATATTCTAGTAAGCAAGTATTAAGAAGCGTACCTGGTTCTGTGTACATAAAACCAACTATTATAGGATCAATCATGTGTTTATCAAACAATTTAAAGGTAGGTACAATAAAATATCTTCTTACACATAGGTAGAATCATTCTAGTAAAGGGAGTTTTGTGCACACAAATATGAAGCAAAAACATTTTCCATTCATCAATATCCTTCAGCATTGCAGTATTCACAGAGCATCTAGGTGATCCCCATCGGTGCAATCTTGGGGTTGCTGCAACTACTATATTGCACGCATCACATGGCATGTGGTCTAAAGATTGAAATTCATTCATATCAAGCAATATCCATATTGTCCATCTTCCTAAAGTGTTTATTAAGTTGTTTGTGGTGACAGCCTTCATAACGATACTTCCATCTTGTAGGCCTGAGGAATCTAAAGTATATCTTGCAGCGGAGGAATCGGAATGTGCTGCGTAATCAAGCTCAGATGTAATAATGGCTTGATCTATGGAGTCTGTGGTATATATTTGGTTGGTTTCCAAAGTATGTTGAGTGATAATAAAATAATTTGAGTTCATCAATACTGATTCAAAATCAAATATATAGGGTGTAGTTAACCAAAGTAATTCATTTTCTCTAGTCCTGTGGTTGGAGGGGTTAATTGTAATCATTCTGTCAGCGTATCTTATGGCTATACAATTATAGTCCATAATAAGTATTTTGGGTACCTCCTCTTTGTCTGGTGTTGTATATATGAAGGACGCCACTGCTTCAGTAGTTGATTGAATGGTACAGTGGTTGGGTGTTGCCTCCACCTCTTCAGGTACCTCTCTGATCTCATTTGTAATAGTTTAGACAGTGATCTCTATACCATTGCCAAAGATATTGCACCAAGAATGGTTTAAATATATGAAATATAGTGATGCGTTGCAAGCAATATGCTGCAGGTTGTAATTTTAATACACGGTCTTGAATTTTTTGAAAATTTAGTTTGTCTAATATTTCCATTTTATATTTTGGTATCACTAGTCTGTCTGTAATAATAGATATCATATAGTATTCAAGTTCAACTCGACATCTGGGCCTTGAGAATGGTTCAAGTATATGGTAAATAAAATCTGGATGTTTTGAGAAGTTTAGATTTCCATTCTATCATATCTAATTTTTCAAATGTTGGTTGTGGTGAACGGGTGATAGTGATATGTATGTTACCTACAATATGCATCAGACAGTGCATGAACTGTTTAATATGGTTTTCTTGATACAGCCATTGCCAGTCATCTCTTGTGTGTATCTGAAAATAATTAATGTGGTCTGGTTAATCTTCTTGAGATTCTATTAGTACAGAGAAGAAATCTAATGATGTAGGTGGCAAGTATACACACTAATATTGTGAATATGTGTTTTAAATCCTCCCAAAAATTAGGTAAATGTAGGCAAACAAAATCAAATGTTAATGTTCCCTTTTTGATAGGATATTTAGAACATCTGTTCTTAGATATTCTATTCTTATAAGCCAATGAATCAGTTTCCATAATGTGTACTATATTCTGTAGGTCAAGGTGCTTTTTAGATGTCATTTTTAAGTCTTCCATGACTTCTTTATGTAAAGATTCTAGTTGTTTAATATTATGCTGAACATGTTTTAGATTGGTTTCTAAATGTTGTGCTATGCTATCTGGGCCTTTGCGGTCATATTTGGTCACTATGTCGGCATTTTGTAGATAATATATCTGTTGGTTAATTGTGACACCAAATGAAGTAATATTAGTATAATTGTTCTTCTCCAGAATTGCCTTGTATATATTCTTAAGGTAATAGCATCCAGGGTCTATATGCTTTGTATATAATTATACATGGTGTTTATCCTCATGGATTGTGTGATTGTGAGTGTAGTAATCTTCATAATAATCATAATAATAAGTTTTTCCTTTGTCATCTCCTAAACCTTCCTTTGTAGGGCTAGGGCTAGGAGTAGGAGGGGAAATATACTTAAACTTTAATGGGTAATGTAATTTTGTAGGTTTTGGTGAGCAAATCAAGAATGAAAGTCCCGCTGAAGGTTTTACTATGTATGCTGGGTCCTGGATGTTAATTATTGGTGTTGTGGATAAGGTATTTATTGACTGTCCAATATATAGATATGTCATTGCACCTATAGGAGTTAGGTATTCCTCAGGTATTACGGTGTTATTTACTACAATTCCTGATCTTAATGGTTTAATAAATAGATTACCTATTTTCTGGTAAGCAGTTGTTCCATGATATCCTGTAGTCACTGAGTCTAGGTTTAGTTTAATAATATTAATGGTGCAATGTGTCTGAGTGCAGAAAGAATTTTTGGTTGGATTTAACAGTATCTCATATGTTACTCTTTCAGGTCCTTGTCCTGTTTGTAATAATAACTTGATTTCACTAATAACATTCTGCAGTAGTTGTATATATTGGTGGCACCTTTGTATGTTATGAATTCTCTTATCCATATCTTGTAATGTCTGTTTAACATGCTGCATTTCAGCTTGGGTTTCCTTTATTGTGTCTAGTACTATTTCAAATTGGCGCTGTTGATTGTGCATTAAATGTATGTAACTGCCAAATGGTTTGCTAATCATATTTATAGCTTGTATTTGTTGGTCCTGCAAGTGTTCAAAATTAGAAAGTCTAATATCTAAATCCTCAATTTTCTTTGCATTGACAATCTCCCCAATAGCTAGTCCTGAAATGGCTATCCATTCTAGCAATTCTCTTTTGTGTCTAGGACTTGTGGCAACATGTGCATATAATTCATGAAATGTGAGAACTTTCCCTGGGCAGTATTGAGCTACTTGTTGTCTCATGATAGAGATGTCTAATTCTATCTGTATGTTTTGTGTGGTAGGGTTTAACAGGATTCTCCTAGGTTGTGTGAAGTCAGGCATTATCATGGGTGCTGGTGTTATTTCTGTTGGTGCATTTAATGAATAGAAGTCAAACATTGGTTCTCTATAATGTAAGGTAACCAATGATTTTCCCAATTTCCTGCCAGTGTGTCCTCTGTATATTACACATGACAGAGTCTGGTCTGATGTAACATCTTGAGAAAGACATAGGTATTTCATAAATGTTAGTTTTCAAATCCTCAAATTTCCATCTCAAAACAGATTTTTTTTATTAAAGGTTCGTGTCTAACTAAGTCATATTGTTGCATTATATCTGGTTGATTATGTTTGGGTAAGAACATATAATAGTGGTATGGTAAGCCTTGGTAATCCATTTGGAACTTTTTTAATTGTCTAAGATCCATTCCCATAGTTCTCCAAAATGACAGTGTGGTGATATCTGCTTTTTCTACATGGTATCTAAATGTAACTTCCTGATTGCTCTCCTTGCATGAATCCCAGTTAATTGTGAATGTACTGTTGTAAAAAGTCATGGATATATAAAGCATTTCTTAATACATACTTAAATTTGGTACCCTTATTTAGGTATGGAACTTCGTAGTCTTGTATTGTTCCATTAATATCTTGAGTGGCAGTGTGTATAATGGCTAAAGAAAGCATCTTCTGCAATGGAAAGATTATGTCTAAAATATTTATATCTCCATCGATCTGGTAATCTTTTAATATCCAAATTTTGAATGCTATTCACTAGGTGTTTTGAGCTTTTGGTTGTTTTCCGGGTGGTGGGGCTGTTGAGTCATATGGCTCGTTTGAACTTAGGTTTGGCGGTAGTATAGTGATCACCATCTTAAGAAGAAAAACTAATGTATGTCTTTTAATAAGTGACAAGTTTCCTTTCCCTGAGGTTGTCCACATAGTATTATCTGTGCCGGGGCCACTATATGCCTGTCCATTATACTAGCATCCTTCCTCCTTCTTATTTTAATTTTGTCAGGTGTTAATGGTAATTTGGTGTTAGTATCCCTTTGGATTTCAATATTTTTGGTATCTTGAAAATATATAACCTCCTGTATGGGCGATTGTCTATGTAATCTAGGCCTATTATTTAAATTAAAAGTAGCTAATAAAAGTTTTCTTCTGGGATTTTTCTCAATTACTGTATTTAACTCATTTTTAAGTAGACCATTAAATCTTTCAATATTGCCAGCTGCAGATGGATTATAATTAAGGTGGAAATTCCACATTATGTCTAAACTTTTTGCAGTATTCTGTATTAGCCTACCAGTAAAATGTGTTCCTTGATCTGATTCAATAATGTTTGGTGGGCCATAACTGACACACCAATCAAGTGCAATATTTATAACTTCTTGTGATGGTTTATGTGCTAGTCTAATTTTTGCCATTCCTGTCGTTGTATCTACTAAAGTTACAGCATATTTGCTTTGGAGAGGTTTAAAGGGTCCAATATAATCAATCTGTAGTCTATAGTTACATTTTTTGTATTCTTGGGCCTGGAGCCGTGGCTCAGCGGTTATGGCACTTGCCTAGCATGTGCGAAGACCTGAGTTCGAACCCCAGCACCACGTATACAACTGAGTGTTGTAGCAACAAAGGCCACACATGAAAAACTAAAGTTGTTTGTCTCTCTCTCTCTCTCTCTCTCTCTCTCTCTCTCACTGTCCCTCTTTCTTTAAAAAAAGAATTTTTTTTTTGTATTCTAATTGTGGAGGGTTATTCCTGAAGTTAAATCTTAGTTTTGTTTTTGGGCATACAGTGCATTTCCTAAGTTCTTTCTTTATAGTATTCCATGTAACCTTAATACTTCTATCTGTGAACCACTGAAAAAGGCCATGTGCACCTATATGTCCTAATTGTTCATGTAATTTTAAAATTTCCGGTGTTGTTACCGGGATGTCTGTCTCTGGGGTATCTTTAGTCCATGTGCCTTTAAGTATTATGTTTCCATTGTCTGTTCTCTTACTTTTCCAAACTCTATGCAACTTTATAGCTTGTACTTTAGAGAGTTTATCAACTGTGTCATTATATATGCTAGTTGGATCTCCTTTATTTGTATGGGCTGATACATGAGAAACTAGAATCTTTACTTTGTCTGCTGCCTGGAATATAGATGTCCAGATATCTTTGGACCATATATCTTTACCATTAATTTGTAAATTAGTAGTTATCCATTTTCCTGGCCAGAGTGCTATGCCATTCGCTCCACACCATGAGTCTGTAAATAATTGAATTTCTCTCATTTCCATTCTAAAGACTTTTCTATAGCTAGCCATGCTGCTATGAGTTCAGCTGTTAGTGCTGATTTGCTTGTCCCTTCTTTAGTTAAAATAGTCCCTCTTTTAGGGTGATATGCTGCTGCTTTCCATTTAATGTTCCTACTTTCTATAGTTGCACTGCCATCTGTAAGCCACGCGTTAGACTGAGATGCTGAGTATGTGGGTCCCCAAAGTCCTATTGGAGTTTTTGTCGCAATTTGTGAGTTCCTCATATTAGGTATAGGTACTAACGGTGCTTCAGTTACAATTTCCGTTAGTCTATATGTTTGAACTTTCTGTGTCCCTTCTTCTAGGAATTGTTTCAAATACCATAACCAAATTAGAACTTTGTCATTCCATGCGACACCTTTGGTGTCTTTTGGGGTCAGATTTTCCCAGTTCCTTAAAGAGATTGGTGTGTGTAATTCCAATGTTTTAATAGTAGGGTATGCGCTAACCTGTTTTAATGCTTCTGTTGCTGTCCATGCAATCTTTTCTATCAATGAGTATTTGTATTCCAAGTATGGGAATTTCTTGCAATAAAATCCTATAGGTTGGTTGTTTTTTTGTATATATGCCCCAATTACCATAACCATGTGCATATGCAATGTCTACAATGATATATGTTCAGGTATTTTAGCTAGGTGTGTGCATTCAACTACATATTGTTTTAAAGTATGAAATGCCTCTTCTTGTGGAGCTGACCACTCAAAGTCTTGATTTTCTTGTCACATCATAAATGGGTTTTAAAATTAATTGTAATGATGGTATGTGATTTCTCCAATATCCAAATGCTCCTATAATCTGTTGTGCTTCTTTCTTAGATTTAGGTGGGGCCAAATTAGCTAGTTTGTTAACTACTGTTTCTGGTATTTTGGGTCCAGTAGATGAAATATCTATTCCTAGAAACCTTACCTGTGCTGATGGTTGTGTAATCTTATTCTGATTTATTGTCCATCCTTTAGCCTGTAAGTGTTTTACTACCTTATCTAGGTCTTTCTGTAATGAACTTATCTCTGTGTTTGTCAGCAATATGTCATCTACATATGTATAAATGTTAGATGTAATTGGGCAGTCCTTTAAAGATTCTTGTAATATATTGTGCTATTATTGGACTATTGAGATAGCCTTGTGGCAGTCTGGTGAACCTATATTGTTTGTTATTCCATGAAAATGATGTTATTTCTCTGCTCTGAGGGTGTATGGGTATGCTAAATAACATGTCCTGTAGATCAGTGGTTGCATATACCTTATGATTTGATGATGTAACTGCTTGCAAGATGTCTGTTTATAATGGGGAGGTGTCCAGGTAATAATGGGCTTAATTTATTTATATTTCTATAATCTACTGTGAATCTATATGATCCATTGGGTTTGAGTACAGGCCATATAGGGCTATTGTAACTAAAAGTTATGTGTTCAATTATTCCTTCTTTCTCTAGCTCTTGTATTTTTTGTTATTTCTGTGTGTCCACATCTAATTGGATATTGTGGTGTCCAAGATGTCTTTATGTTGGGTAATTTCACCTGCTCTGTATTTACTGCTGCTAAATGTATATTGGAAAATGTGGAAGGCAAGTTTTTTATTCTTTTTAATGGGATCCACTCAGGTAATATTTTTGGTAAAATATCCATTCCTAATATATTAATATCCTGTTCTATTAGTACTAGATCAGCTATCAGGGGCTTTCTATCAAAAAGATATATATAGCATGTAGTCTTAAAGCCTTTGATTGGGGAATTAGCTATACTTATAAGGGAATGAGTATACTTCCGAAGCTTAACTTACTCCTGTAATTGTTGTTTGACTACCAGTATCTATGAGAAATCTAATATGTCTTAACTTATTATCATATTTAACTGCTAATTGAATATATAGTCTCTTATCTCCTGGGCTTGTTATGCATTTTATCTCCTGAACTTGCGAACTTGGTTGTTCTGTCCTGGTGTATACCTGTTGCTTGGTCTGCTCCGTGTTTGCAATCTCTCTCTGTTTCGCCTGGCCCCCGCATTGTGGGGCCTCTGCCAGTTTCCCCTCTTCCTACCGATAGAGGGCTGCCTTCTATTGTTGGGTTTACTTCTGTATTGATTATTTTGTCTTCTATTGGACCTGTTTCTGCTAAAGCTCCTGTTCCTGCTTGTACTCCTTCCTCTGTTAATGTTGTTTTGTCTATGTGGAGTCCTGTTTCTCTGTTGGGATGGTCAGTTTGTGTATGGCTGTCTATATGTGTTATTCCTTCTGCTGTTTTGGATATTAGAAGGAAAATTTTGATTCTACATCTTTTGCCTCATTCAGATAATCTACCACTTCCTTCAGGGTTTCCATGCTTTGCATTGCAGAGGTTAGTGTGAGTCTTAAGGATTGGAGTGCTGATCTCACTATGATTCTCTTCATCTGTGGTAATAGTTTAGCTTGTAATGGGGTGTAAGTTGTTTCAATGTTATAAAGCATATAATATACTCCAAGTTTCCTGCATAGCTTAATAGCTTGTTTGTGTGTCTGCCAAGGTACCTGTTGTTCTAAAGATCCTACATCTATAGTGGGGAATGCATATTCCCATGCCAACGCTATCCATTCAAAGATGGAGTGTTGTTCTAATCTTTTCAATTGTGAGTCACGTACCAGTGCCTCATATAACTGCTCTTTCTCTACCATAGATGCCATGGCATGCATTTCATCTCCTGTAACTCTTATTCCGTGTGCTCCTCTTTCGCATAATTTGAGCACAAATTCAAAGTCTGAGTTTGTTCCTTGTGCAAATTCAGCTCTTAGTTGCTGCAGCTCTATTCTTGTACAGGGTCTTATTTCCACTTCCTCATTATTAGTGGCATTGCCCTCTCTCCTAGGAGTTCGTATTCTTCTAGTCTGTACTGGCATAGACTCAGTGAGATTGTCATCCCAGCTTATGGACCTATTTTTTAGGACTTTCCTGGCCAGGGAGCGTCCCCTTGTTAAGTCACTATCTAGGGTTTCTATGGTTTTTAATAATAGGCTTGGTACTTCTGATTTGGATGCCTTCTCTAAGCGTTCACTTATCTGATATGGCTTGGTACCTGATATTTCTACTGTTGTTACATGCAAGAAAGGATTTCCTGTAAAATCTTCTACCCCTTTCCATGCTGATCCTGGCCTCAATCCTTTTTCCTTGTTTTTGGTGAATATCTTTTTAACTGCCTACATGGTTTAGTATCCAGTACAATAGCTTAATTCTCTTCTTGTAGATGTACCACTCCAGGCTATTCCTAGCTATCTTCTGAGGTGTCAGTGCTATTTGTTTTTCAATCTGATTGTATATTCTTTTTTCCAGCCAATTCATTAATTCTCCTTTTTTATGATTGTGTCATATAGACAAAGAGTGTAGTTAACAGCCCACTCGTGGGGAAACGTAATGGTATGGTTGGCTGTCTCTCTCAAGCTAGTTGAATATTTATATAGTTTCTGGCAAAATGTGTAATGTCCAACTATTTGTATTCCTATTATCAAAATTAGGAACACAGTTACCACCTTGTTAACTATACTAACTATGCAAAACAGGTGCATATCTTCATCATTGTTCTGCCACAGAACTGTAATGAAACTCTCAGGAGTGCCGACTATGCGAACTGTCGGGAGTGTGGCCCCAGTGGCGGCGCTGATATCTACGCCTGCAGGTGACCCCTCTCTGCAAGATTGCACGTTCAGTGACAGATGCAATGAGACAAATTCCATTTTAATATTCCTTATTTAACACAGCACTCAAGGGTATTGTCACAAATCTCAAGGGATGTCACATTACAAATCACACTCTCCTATATTCTTATCTTACTTAGTCACAGCACACATAATATAATGTAATAATTACACACCACTTATAGGCTATTCTTAATGCAATAAGCTCAAGGCAATAGGTAAGGAAGAATAAGCTCCTAGTCCTCTCGCCAGCATCGGTGTGATGTCCATGGTTACCAGTAGAATGCACGCGGAGTCCTCGGGCAGGTCAGGTCAGGCACTCTCCAGGAGCCTAGGTCAAATTGCAGGGAGCTGAAGAATTGGGCGGGCGGGCACTCACCAGGGAGTGGAGATCAGGTGCTCTCCAGAGGGAGTCGAGGTTGCTGAGTTCGGAGTGGCAAGCTGCTTAGAGCAGAGTTGCTGGGTTTGATGGCAGGTTAAGCGGGTTGCAAGGGATGGAGAGGAGGCTTGTAATGGGCGTAAGGACCAATGTCAATACGCTTCCATTGTGGGGTATGTCTCCCGATTTCTTGGTTGCAGACCTCAGGTTTTATCCTCTTTTTGTGAGGTCCAGGCTCACTTGTGGATTTTCTCATTAGTAAGGATTTTGGGGTAGGTCCCATCTGGTTAGCAAGATAAGGGTCCGCCCACTTGTGGGTTTTCTAATTAGTATGCATTTTGGGGTAAGTCTTACAGCTGCTAATCTGTGAGTTTACTGTTATTCTGGTACAATGCAGGAGCTCAGCTCAGGCTAAGTGCTTCGCTGTGTAGCTTGCGTTTTGGAAGCTTGCTCTGTGTGCTATGTCTCTGTCCACTCTGGACACTATTATTGTGCTTCTTTTTTGTTCCCATTTTATTTCTGCTGATGTTTATTACTTCTTTTCTTCTAAGGGAAGAGGTTTGTTTGTTCTTGCATTCCTAGTTGAGTTGCATTATTAGGCTGTTTATTTGAAATCTTTTTCTGCTGTAGCATTCACTGCTGTAAATTTCCCTCTAGTGATGCTTTTGCTTGTTCCGTAAATTTTGGTGCACTGTGCTTTTATTTTTAAATTTCTCCTTTGATTTCTTCATTGGCACAATGGCAATTTAAGAGCAGGCCATTTAGTTTCTATGTATGTATATGATTTCTAAAGTTGCCTTTGTTGATTGCTACTTTTATTCCGTGGGCTCAGAGAAAGATACTTGATGGTTTTGATTTTTTTTTTTTCATTTGTTGAGACTTCTTTTGTGACCATGTGTTAACATAGTCTATCCTACAGAATACTCCATGGGCTGATGTGAAGAATGTGAGTCCTGAAACTCTTGGATGAAATGTTCATCTACTTGTTCTATATGTAGCTTCACTCCGAAGTCCAAAGATTCCTATTTCTTGTCTGGATGATCTGCCCGTTGATTAAGGCAGAGTATTGAAATTACTGAAATGCCCAAACATTTTTGTGTTAGAGTCTATCTCTCTAGATCTAATAATGTTTGCTTTATATTATTAAATGCTACAGTGTTTGAATGCGTATATCTTTATAATTGTTGTAGCTTCTTGTTAAATTGATCTCTTTATCATTATGAGTCTTCTTTATTTCTCTTTATAGTTTTTTTTACCCCATATATTTTATTTAAGTACAGTTATTCTTCTTCACTTTTGGTTTCCATTTGCTTATAATATGTTTTTCCCAACCCTGAATTTTTAGTGTGCGGTGAAGTGAGTTTTGTTTTTTTTTTTTATCTATTTGTGGAACTTTTTTCCCACATTTTTTATTGGTGCATTAAAGTTGTACATAATGAGATTTGTTGCTACATATTCATAATGCATACAATGTAACAATATAATTTGGCCAATATCCCTTTCCAGCACTTCCCCCTCCCCACTCCCATCCCCTGGTCCCTTTCTTCTGCTGACCTCCCTTTGAATTTTTTTTTTCTATTCCAGGTTTGTTCATTACATGGGAATTATTTAGTCTCCTAGAGGTGTACAATATATACTCTACTAGACTTCCTTTAATTCATCTATTAATTTGTATTTGAATGGTTCTTTACATAATCTTATCCTTCCTTACCCCTATCTGTCATTTTACCCTAGTTTCCACAAATGAGAGAAAACATTCAAGCTTTCAATTTCTGGGTTTGGCTAATTTCACTTAGCATGGTATTTTCCATTTCCATCCATTACTGGAAAATACCATAATTTCATTTTTTTAAGGAGTTGAGTTGTTGTACAATCACAAATGCACATAAAGTAACAATATGAATTTGATCCTAATCCAGAGTCACCCCCACATCGCCCATATCCCAGTCCCTTTATTCTTCTATATTTCCCCTATAACAGTTACATCTATCTATATGATTGAGTTATAAATGTCTCTCTCCCTCCCTCTCTCTCTCTCTCTCTCTATATATATATACATATAAATATATATATATATATGATTGTGAATTTTCCAGAATTAAATGATTAAGTATTATTTGGCTTCTCCAGGAGGTAAAGAATGTTACATTGTTGATTTTCCCTAGATCCCTCCCTATCTTCCCTCCTTCTCCCCCCCACCACCACTCACCTTCCCACTCCCCCTGCTATATATCTCTAGTTCCTCTGGATTATGTGTTGCTATGCGTTTGGTGGGTCTAGTACAATAGCTAGACTATCTTTCACCCAAGCCTGAGTTATGTTCTAGCCTCCACAAATGAAGGAGAACATTTGACCCTTGAGTCTCTGGATTTGGCTGATTTTGCTCAGCATGAATTCTTCTATTGCCATCCATTTACCTTCAAAGGCTGTAATATGGTTGTTTCTAATAGCTAAGTATAACTCCATAGTATCTGTGTATACGACAGCTTTTGGATCCATTCATCCAGTGAGGGCCATCTGGATTGACTCCATAATTTAGCTATTGTAAATTTAGCTCTATGAACATTGATTGATTTTTGCTGTGTTGCTATAATGTGCTGATTCTAACTCCTCTGGGAAAATACCCAGAAGCTAGATGGCTGAGTCCTATGGTGGATTTATCCCTAATTTTTTGAGGAGTCTCCACACTGCTTTCCAGAGCAGCTGTGCCAATCTGCTAGTGTGCTAGTGTTCCTATTTCCCCACAACCCCTCTAGCATTTGTTACTGTTTTTATTCTTCATCTTTGCCAATCTGATTGAAATCTTGCTTTTTTTTTTTTTTTTTTTAAGGGAGGCTTAGGGAGGGGCAGGGAGAGGGAGAATCAATTTTATTTTTTCATCTGGTTTTCATTGCTCCAACACTTAGTTGTGTATGTGGTATGGAAGTTTGAACACTGGTCCTCATGCATGCCAGGAAAGTGTGATACTGCTGAGCCACCACTCCAGTCCTGAGGTGAATTCTTAATGTAGCTTTGATTTGCATTTCTCTGATTACTAGTGATCTAGAACACTTTCCCATGTATTCATTGGCTTGCATGATTTCCTCTTTTAAGAAGTTTCTCTTTAGCTCTCTGGCCCATTTATTGATTGGATTGTTTGTGTTTTTGCTATCCAGTTTTTTGAGTTCTTTGTAAATTTTGGATGTAAGTCCCCTGTAGGAGGAATCACAGGCCATGATTATCTCCCATTCTGTAGGTTCTCTTGACAAAATTCAATCTTTTTAATAGCTGAGTAGAACTCCATTGTGTGTGTATATATATAAGATGTACATCACAATTTCTTAATCCATTCTTCTAATTACCAACATATGCATTGATTCCATAATTTAGCTATTGTGAATTGTGCTGCTAAAAACATTGATGTGACTATATTGCTGTAGTATGCTGATTTTAGATCTTTTGGGAGGATCCCCAGAGGTGGGATAGCTGGATCATATGGTGGTTCCATCCCTAGTTTTTTGAGGAATCTCCATACTACATTCCAGAGTGATTGTACTAGTTAGTCTGCAGTCCCATCAACAGTGTAGAAGTGTTCCTTTCTCCCCATGACTTCGCCAGCATTTATAGTTGTTCATATTCTTGATCTTTGCCATTGTGACTAGAGTGAGATGAAATCTTAATGTTTTGATTTGCATTTCCCTTGTTGCTAGAGATGTTGAAAAATGTTTTATATATTTGCCTTTTCTGTTTCTTCTAATGAGAAGTTTCTGTTTAGTCTTTTTGCCCATTTATAGATTGGGTTATTTGTTTGGGGTTTTGGGGGGGGTTCTTTGTTTTTTGTTGTTGTGGTTTTTGTGTTTTTGGTGTTCAGATTTTTTAGTTGTTTGTATATTCTGGATGTTAGTCTCCTATCAGAGGGGTAGATGGCTATGATTTTCTCCCATTCTGTAGACTTTCTCTTCACAGTCTTAATCATTTTCTTATCGGTGCAGAAGCTTTTTTAGTTTAACGGTGTCCCACTTATCGATTCTTGGTTTTATTTCTTATGCTTTGGAGGTCTTGTTAAGGAAATTGATGCTGTCTTCTGTATGATGGAGTATTGACCTTGTTTTTTTCCTAGAAATTGTAAGGTTTCTGATCTAATTTCTAAGTCTTTGATCCATTTTGATTTGAGTTCTGTGCAGGGTAAAAGATAAGGATCTATTTTCATTTTCCTCACATGATTGTCCAGTTTTCCCAGTACCATTTGTTGAAAATGTTGTCCTTTTTCCAAGACATTTTTGCTTCCTTAGTCAAATATCAGATGGTTGTAGGTTTGTGGATATGTCTCTGTGCCTTCTTTTCTATTCCATTCATCTTCATGTCTATTTTGATACCAATACCATGCTGATTTTGTTACTATAGCTCTGTAGTATAATTTCAGATCAGATACTATGATGCCTTCACTTTTCTTGCTTAGTACTGCTTTGGCTATTCTGAATCTCTTATTCTTTCAAATGAATTTAAGAATTATTTTTTCTAATTCTGTGAAGAATCTCATTGGTATGTTGATGGGAATAAAGTGAGTTTTTATAGGCAGCACATACATGGTTCTTGGGGTTTTTTTTAAGAAGGACAGTGAGAGAGAGAGAGAGAGAGAAGCAATTTTTATTTAGTTTTTCACATAACTTTATTCCTCCAACACTTTGTTGTATACGTGATGCTGGGGTTTGAACCCGCGTACTTGCACGTGCCAGGCAAGCACCATAACCGCCAAACCATTGATCCAGCCCTGGTTCTTGGGTTTTTTTAATCCATTTAGCTTTTCCATATCTTTTGGGGAATTTAATCCATTTACATTCAAGGTTATTAATGATAATAATTTATTCTTTGTATGTTAATTATTTTCTAATTGTTCTATATATTCTATTTTGTTTTCTAATTCTTCTACACATTCTTTTTGTTTCTCTTGTTATTTCGTGGCATGGAGATTTTTCTGTAGTGCTATGGTTTGGTTCTTCTTTTTCTTTTGTACATCTGCTTTACCAATGAGTTTTAATCTTTCACATTTTCATGGTGCTAGTTGTCATCCTTTTGCTTCCAGATGTAGGACTCCTTTAAGCATTTCTTAGAGGACCGGTCTAGTAATGATTAATTCCCTCAGTTTGGCTTGTCTCGGAGCGTCTTTATTTTCCGGTTTCTGAAGGATAGCTTTGCTGGTTGAGTGCCACATTCTTGGTTGGTAGGTTTTGTTTTGCTTTTTTTTCTTTCGGTGTTTTCAATATGTCATCCCAGTCCCTCCTGGCTGTAAGGTTTCTACTGAGAAATTGCTATTAGTCAAATGGGGGCTCTTTTAAATATGATTTGGCACTTTTTTTTTTTTTTTTTTGCTATTATTAGAATTCTGACTTAGACTTGTCCGTTTGACTGTAATGGTGAGACCCTCTTTTGGTCAAATCTATTTTGGGTCCTTTGAGCCTCTTGTACTTGGACGTCCATGTTTTTCCCAAGATTATGCAAGATTTGGCTGCTATTTCATCTAATCGGTTTTCTATTCCTTTCCCTCTCTTTGCCATGTGGAACTCCTCTAACGTGAATATTTATTTAGTGGTGTCCCTTTAGTCTTAGAGGCTTTCTTCATTCTCATGCATTCATTTTGGTTGACTAATATATTCAAGAGACCTATCTTCAAGTTCAGGAGTTATTTCTTCTGTTTGATCTAGTCTGTTTTTGTGGCTTTCAACTGTATTTTTTGGACTATTCTTCAGTTCTAAGATTTTTGTGTGGATCTTTTTAATGTTCTCTACCTCTTTACTGAATTTCTCATTCATATAATCAATTGGTTTCCTAATTTCATTGAAATGTCTGTATTCTCTTGTATCTCATTGAGTCTCCTTAGACTTGTTGTTTTGAACATTTTTTTAAAAAGAGACAATGAGAAAGAGAATGAAAGATAATCAATTTTTATTTAGTTTTTCATCTGGTTTTCATTGCTCTGACATTTAGTTGTGTACGTGGTGCTGGGGTTTGAACCTGAGACCTTGTATATGCCAGGCAAGCACCATAATCACTGAGCACCCCTCTAGTCCTCTTTTGAATTCTTTATCAGGCATTTTGTTTCTTTGGAGTCATCATGTTGCCCTGCTTTTCCAAAATTTCTGTGTTCCTACATTCATATTAGTATTCCAGTATATTGGTTGCCTCTACCAACTTTATAAGGCTTTTTTTTTCTTTTTAAGAGAGAATCATCCAGAATATTTACACATTTTATACACATTTTATATTATTTTGTTAAAATCTTGTAAGGTTGTTCAAAAAATTAAAATTAAAATAAAAAAAAAGAGAGAATCAATTTTATTTTTTTCACCTGGATTTTGTTTCTCTGAAAGTTGTTGCATGTGGTGCTGGGGTTTGAACCCCAGTCCTTGTGCATGCCCAGGCAAGCTCTCTAACCACTGAGCTGCAACCCCTATAAGTTTTTGTAGTAAAAAGCTTTGTCCTGAAGATGTATCTTAGGGTGTGGGTTACATAGGCCACATGGGCTTTGGTACCAGTTGGTCACCATAGCATAGCCTCACTGTGATTTCTGAAATTGGTGACTTTGGGTGCAGTGTGCAGTGACAGGATTATAGAGTCTGTCCGTCTCTATGAATCACACAGAAACGGAGGCACTCCAGTGTCACAGATGGATGTAGCACACATAGCAGTAGAGGTGGGATGTCCACTGTGTGGCCACTCCAGCAATTGGAGTTGTGACTTCTGGGACATGGTGGATATTTCCTCAGGTACTACTGAGGAGGGCTCCACTGTCAGCAGCTCCCTCTTGCAATAGCAGGAGTACTACTGGGAGCATACAATATGGGGGATGTATCCTCAGGACCCACAGGCGTGAGCACCACTGATAGCAGTGACTTTCAGCAATGGTAGCAGCAGGCCTAGGGTTGTGGACCGCAGAAGGTATTTCCCCAGGTCACTTGGATGGGTGCTGCTGGTAGGCAGTCTTCTGACAGCTGCAGAGGGTAGGGGTGGGTGGATGTATATCAGTGTGGACAACAGAGGACACATTTTCAGGCACTATAGGGGGCTGGTACTGCTGGTGGTGAAGCCAGTGGGCGACCTTTCCAGGGCTCCCAGGCAGTGCATGCCCACAGAGTCAGCAGTAGTGTTGCAGGGCATGTGGACCACGGGAGACTGGAGGCCCGGTTTCCAACTGCAGGTGTTGATCTTTTGTCTTCAAAAATGACCGAGTTGTGGGTCTTCAATGTCCAGTTGTTCTTCAATGCCTTCCAACCACTATTTTCAAATATTTTTTTGGTCTGCCTTTTATAGTTCTTCTTGATGGGTTTATTTTGATGCCAATTACTATATCATAAATAAAGCAGCACTTAAATCCTTTTTCAAAGTAGATGGCTTATAAAGCAATGAGTATTTCAAAAACTCACCCCATCAAAAAAAAATCCCCTTCTAAAAACCAAAAATGAAAGAAAACAAAGGGAAAGAATATATCAATATAGATAGGTGTTAAAAACTACAATTTTAATGTAAAAGATCATAGAATAATATGTGTAAGATTTTAAACACAAAAAATATAGTGTTCATGGATGCATATATGGTAAAATATATATAGTGTTGAATGAAAGAATACACAAAAGGGGCTGGAGCAGTGGCTCGGCAGTTACAGCACTTGCCCAGCATGCGCAAGTACACGGGTTCAAACCCCAGCACCCACGTACAGAGCTAAGTGTCAGAGCAACGAAAGCCATGAGAAAAACTCAATAAAAATTGATTATCTCTCTCTCACTGTCCTTCCCTCTTAAAAAAAATCATTTAAAAAAGAAAACACAAAAGATTGAGAATAGAGGTTGCCTTTGGGAGTGAGATAATGAATCAGGCAGAGAGTGAGGGACAAAAGGGAATCTTCAGCTTTCATTTAAAAATGTGAAGCATATATGAATAATGGTTAACCACTGTTAATGCTTGGCAGTAAGAAACCTAATTCCTCAGTAAAACCAACCCCAAATCCTCAATTGGAAATTCCCAGAGATCAGCTGTCTGTCACCTAGCCTATTTTCATCATCCGCCTATGCAGAGCTCCCCGGGATTGGTGGTGTTGGTAGCTTCCTCTGGGCTGGAACTTCTCAGAAAGCATACACCCCTTGTGATGCCCGGGAGAAGCACGGTGCCTGCAGCCCGCACTCCACTGAGTCTCACAAGGCACAGACAGCTCTGGTGACTTGGGCACCCCAACTTTTCCACAGGGCAGGGGAAGGACACAGAGCTAGTAAGCCCCAAAACATTTTGCACTGCAGTTTTAGAATCCAGCAGCAATGAAACACTCTGACAAAAGAAAAAATTTTGGCATGAAGTGGACAGTAGTGAGTGACTTAGTTCCTCTAAAACCATGTTTCAGAAAATCAGCGTGGTTTAGGAAGCCATCCATGTGTATATCAGAAACAAGCATTCAGGAAGGCCAGAGAGGAGGGCCTGCAGGCAGGTGGAGTGGAAGCCAGTTCAGTTTTCTTGTTCTTCATTATCCAAATGCCAGGAGAAACCTTTCCAGAGAGCAAATAGGACATATAGGAGCCAGGAGCTTGGACACTGTTCACAGATCCTTTGTCTGGCTCTGCAAGGAGCTTTGTGCCTGTCTCCAAAGATTGCATGCCCTGTGATAGGCAGGGCAGATGAAAGACAAAGCAGTCTTAACCACAGAGATCAAATCATGCAGATCGAGGTGCTGGACTGGCAGGCTAATCAGCCAAGCCCTTTCAAAGGCAACAGGGCATTCAACTGGAGGCACCTGGTTTGTCTTAATCTCCAAGCCCATTCCTAGAAAACAAAGCTGTCTTGAAAGGGTCAGGGCCCAGAGGCAGGTGGATCACAGGGAGGCCAGCCAGCAGCCTATGGCAGGAGGGGGTTCAGAGAGAGGAAGGCAGGCAGCTGGCTTCCTTTGGAGCAGACCTCAGGCTCCAAGTGCAGGCACATCCAGAAGCCAGGGGCTATGACTTCAAACACCCTGCCTAGCCTCCATGCCCAGTGTCCTCAGCTAAGGACATCGGAAGTGACTATTTTGGAGAGACAGTGGAGTGAGCAGGGCCATGTACAGGAAACACTGGGTTGCTAAGAGCAGCAGAACTGGGACTTTATCCGATTCCACAGTTTACTTGTTGGTGACTTTGGGCAAGTTGTCTTTTGGTACATGTTCTAGGGTGCAAATTAAATCAGATAAAATGCAGAGAGATTTCTGGTTCACAGGGTTTGCTCAGTTGCTGTTAAGGGATTTTAGGCATTAATAAAGAATCACTCCCACTGCCCAAAATGCCACAAGGTCCATTCCCAGGGCAAAGGGGATTCATCCAGGTGGAGTCCTGGGGGCAGCAGAGGGTGGTTTCCTAAAGGGATGCCTTCTGTTTCATAGGCTGATTCCTATCCTACCTGTGCCCACAACCCTTGTCTCCCAGCCCCAAACACCGCCATCAGGAGGTCAGCTTCAATCCAGTTTCCACAGATGGAGTCCCATTACTACTGAGAAAGACTGGGGAAAGATATATCTCATTCCAAGATCAGCTGCCTCACAGTCCTAAATCCTTAACTTTCTGTGCCTGCAGGAAGCCAGAGACCTCTCCTACTGTGATCATTCTCCAAGCTTAGCAGAGACTATGCAGCCACCTCCAGGAAAGCAGTTCATTGCCCCCAAGCCCAGAGTTTCCAGACTCTAGCCAGATACCCTGTATCACCTTGGGGCGAGAGGTTTGAGCATGTCCCCTGTCAGTTGTTCTGTTGGGAACAATCTGCTGATTTCAGTGTGCAAGTGCTACTAGGCCTGTGTACCACAGTGAAGACTTTAAGTAAATTAACTGTCATAGAAGCTTTTCATCACAAAGCAGTCGAGGGGTTGGGAGAACAAATGTTCCCCAAGAACTTAAATTCAGGGACTGGCTGGAGTTGTCAAAAGACCAGCCTCCATACAGTGAGACAGCAATGGGTCTGATGACCCCTCAGAGCAGCCACGTCACCCAGATCAGGCTCAGAAAAGTCAGCACTGCAGCAGGGAAGTAGCAAAGATAAAAGGAGAGCTCCACCGATCCAGCAATGGTGCTAGATGGCAGGTTAGAACACTCCCTAAAAACCCACGACCAGCCATGAGGTGTGTGGCTTCACCGGCTTCAATTGCCACCTGCCTGCGATGGCAGTCTGCAGGCAGCAGACTGTTAAGCTGCACGGAAACCCACAAAGGGACGATCTGAAGGATGATGCAGGGTGCACAGGAGACCACAGAGCCCAGTAGTAGAAGGGGATCAAATCGAGATCTCTCCCCCGAGACACAGGAGAAGGTGGGAGACAGCAGGGTGTGAGCTCCAGAGCTTTACCAGATGTCCACTTCCTGCCATGTGTCCTTGGGAAAGTTCGTCACCTCCCCCTGCCTAGGGTGCCTTGCTTGTCACAACAGTGCCCACTAGGGGTGGGGGTGTCAAGATCAAGTGAATGGAAGTGAATGGACCCATGTAGAGGGTTTAGACGATGCCTGGCACCCGGCTAAGGGCTGAACAGGTTGGCCATGGGACTGTACTCGGTCTTGAAAACTGGCTACTAACTACAGATAGGACCAGCAAAGCACAAGGACGAACAGATGTATTTTGTGTGGTGTAAATATACAAAGGACTTCATGTATACCTAATTTCCATTAGTTTGATCTCATTTTTGTGTACTGTAAGCTCAAGGTCCTAGACTGTGGCAGAAACTTTGTTCAGCTTTAGTGCTTGGCCCATGCTGGTAGGTTCCACCCACTCACTGGCCACTCACGCCACACATGACCAACAGCAAAATGGCCAATTTTCCCCAAGACTCAAATTCCTTACCTGCCAAAGTTTCTGCTCTCTCCAAAACTGGTTTGTGTTTACCCAGCAACTCTCTGGAATCGCATTCACTATCTCTAAGAAGTGTGGACGGTCTGTGGTGAGACCAAGGTTTGGCACGTGGCAGTTTGCCACCCTCCCTGTGCACTGTACCTATTATGTCTTTCTGAAGTGCTCAGGCACATTCTCCAGCCTTGATATACCCAGCATGGCTCACGCTCCAATCTTTCTTCATGGATGGAGACTTGGCTGGGTCATGGGCTATGCACGTGAAAGTCAGTGATGATGTTGGACACTGTGTTTAAGCAGGCCTGACATCAGGACCCAGGCATGCTGATTTCGCTGCAAAGCCTGGATTCCTGGATTTAGGACTGTTAAGCTCCTGACAGAAATTTGCAGCCAAGCCATTTTCCCCTATCATTTGAAAGTTCAGAAAATAAAAATGTCTAATGACAGTCGACCACCAAGCTCCCTGTTGTTATCTACCAGGTCAAGGGAGGAATGCAGAGAATGTGGAAGCAAATGGCATCCCTAGGACTATTCCCCTTTGGCTGTGGGTCTCCTAAGCACATTCCTCCTGTCAGCCTGAATTGTACCCCCAAAATGGAAGCTGGGGTCAAAAAGGGGGCCTAAATAGTTTCAAAAGTAGATATTAAAGAGTGACTTTCACTATAAATTATAAAAATAATGGGGCTGGAGTATCAGCTCAGCGGTTGAAGCACTTGCCTTGCGTGCCCAAGGACCTAGATTGAAACCCCAGCACCACACACACAACTAACCACTGGAAAAACAAGGGCCAGATGGAAAAATAAATAGAACTGATTCTCTTTCTCTCTCTCATTCTCTCCCTCTTTTGGAAAAAAAAATTATAAAATCATGCCTCCATATACATGACTTTAAAAAAAAAAAGCAAACAATTTATACAAAGGCTTTAGGGACTTAATAAAACTAGAACTTTTCATTTGCATTTGGAATTCCCCTTCTACTTAGATCGAGGGGAACCAATGGCTGGACACCTGGGAGAACATACTTACACTGATGGGGGCAATGGATAGAACTCTGGGCAGGAGTCAGCAGTCAACTGATGTGAAGGACTTAATGAAGAGCAGCCCTGGAAGATGCCAGTGTGGTAGAAATCAGCCAGAGGCTGCTCGGAGAGGAACAGTGACAGCAAGCCATGACCACCCACCTTTACGACTGGAGTCATGAGGACAGGAGGTCATCTGAGTCCCAAAAAGCATACCCAAAAATGCTGCCTGGGGCAGGGAGCAGTGGAGAAATGCCCTGGAGCTCCCCCTGCTACCCAACCAGACCAGTGATCAAGGGGACTTAGTGTCAATCCAGAGTAGCCTCAGGAAGACAGGGTAGAGAATGGACATTCTGTTTTGATTTTCTGTAAAACAGAAACCATATGCCTGTTGTGATCCTACCAAGAGATTGAGAAAGACTGCACTGTGAAGGCAGGAGAATCCACCTGAGTTTAGGGAAAAGCATCAGTCAGGGTGCGTGCTTATTCTCGGTCATTAACACTAGGCAACGCTTTCCCTTTCCGGTTTCCTGGTATGGGCAGCAAGGATTTCTCAGAGCATCATGACCATCCAGCACCCCTCATTCCCTCAGTGTTCACCACTGACCACTGCTCCACCCTAATATTTCAGAAAATGGTCCTGGATCTGGAACCCTCCAAATTCTCCTTCCTATAGTCAGTCGCCTTGACAGTTTCTTGGAGGACACAGAATCAAGCTCTGGAGAAAATAGTGGAAGAGGCATAATCCCCATCGGATGACATTGTTTATTGAACTCTTGCTTTATCCAGAAATTCACTTACACGGAGGTAGCCACAAGAACATCTCTTCCACATGATAACCAAAAGCAACCAAACCCGAAAGCAAAAACCAACAGAATAAGCCCGTCAGCATGATAGAATGATTCTCCGAAGTAGGGGAAAAATTATAAAAGATATATGGTGATTGTCTTCAACATTGCATTTGGCCACATATTTGTTTTTACATAAAATATTTTTCTTTAAGCTATCTAAAGAAAATACTCTTGAGCAGGGTTAGTTCTTAAAGCAATAGAAAAAAAACATGTATACATAAACAAAGCATGATGGCATATTCACACTGGGAAGGACCAGGGGCCCTGCTCATCTAGTCCCACACAGCACCCTGTAACGGTCATGAGGAACGAGATGAGCCAGGACCTGATGAAATCTCCCTAAATCCCAGTCCAGTCAATCCTCTCCAGTAGCCTTCCAGTCTGCTGTACTGCATCCCGACTCCATCGCAGCATGGGACGGCGCAACTGTTAACATGCTCAGTGGCCTCTCTTTAGAGTAACAAAGCATGTGTTCCGAATGGTGGCCTCTCTGCTCTTCAGGGGCATGTTTGCTTCTTGAGTCAGTCTCAAGGCTACCAGCAAGAATCAACCAGAATAAGGGGCAAATCAGATGCACCATCCCAATTTCTCAGGCTTGCTGACTCTGGAGTTAGGAGTGGATGGAGGCATTTCTAGCCAGGCTCACAGGCAACTCTGTAGTAAAGGGAGAAGCAGCAGGGAAAGTGAAGGAGTTCCTGTCAGTTCAGGCTTGTCATGTCTCCAAGGGGACAGAAGGCTCTGGGCTGGGCAGGAGGAGCTCAGCCCTGTGTCAGCTTAATGCTACCTATGGAACCCTTCCCTGAGCTCCAGTGGGTGGGGGGGGGGGAGTTTTTACCTGGTCTAGTCACTGCTGAGGTCCCAGGGACAAGGACTGCACCTGATGATGCACAGGTACCCAGGATGCTTTAGCTAAGTGGGCAAATGGCTAAAGGGAGCAATCTGTCCACACCCAGCAAGTAAGCAGAGGCAAGAACCACCCCCAACCACGCTGAGGGGGACAGTGACCCTGGAGAAGGTGGAGAAGGGCTTGGCTCTCTGGCTCCAGACACTCAACCTTCAACTGGGCCGATCACTCAACTCTGTTGAGTAGGCTCTGTGACTTGCCCCAAACCTCACCCATTCCCTGTCACTGCTTGCTGGAGGTTGGAAGAAGCCCTTCAGCGTCCACATCATTCCCCATTCTTTCCCCACTCCCAGACAGCTATCCGAGCTCCAGCTCAACCTACCTCTTCACCACACATGCCCCAGCTTTCAAGAACTTCCATCTTCCCCTCACTGACCACACACCCTCTGCTCATCTCCTCTGCCCTTCTCCACGACCTCATCACTGGAGCCTCCTGCCTTGTCCTCTCACTTAAGCCCATGAACCCACTCTCTCTGTGCCCTGCTATTTCCCCCATCCCAAGCCCAATAACATAGGATGGAGGCCTGCGGTGGAGAGAGGGAGGAGTAAACCAATGAGACATGACGATAGGGTCCCATCCTTACAGAAACCACACCACTTGTTAAAAACTTTACATACATGTCTCCCCACCCCATCTTTATAAAAGAAAGGGACGACTGGAACTGGTCTTAGCATAGTTCAGAAATTATTCTAGATAAAGTAAGCAACCAAGACCCTAGCCACAGCCCATAGGTAAGTGATCTTTTATCAGCAAGGTCTTTACCCAGATCACCTGAATACTGACTCCCAGCAGTCATCATACATTGTCACTGTCACAACTCCTTTCTTCCAACTGGTTTTGATAGTGGTCTTCATTCTAGCTTCTCTCCCTACTCTGCTTTTTAATACTTAAAATCTAGTAGCTTCATATTTTAAGAAAGAACACTCAATATAGTCTGTGAACTTCCTAAACAAGCCACCCTCCAAAGGCTCTGGAAGATTCCAAAATGGAACAGCAGCAGTCTGTGAAAAGGTCTGTTTAAAATATGTACAGCCTACAATGACTGTCACATAATAACTAGCATTTGGACCCTTTCTGCTGGCTGTTGGCAGCGGAGAGGAGGCAGGAGCAACAATGCAAGTGGCCACGCAGACAGCCGTGCAGATCAGGACCTTTAGCAAACTATGTTTTTGAAAAGCCTCCAGTGGCTCCTATTCCTCATTTTAAATTGCAGTAGCTCCTTAAGATCCAAGAGCCACTGGACCACAGAGCGCCTAGGGAGGAATGTGAGGCTGAGGAGCTGGCGTGCGGGCGTGAAGAGAAGGCCATGGGTCTCGGCTTGAGGCACGCTCCCTTGTGCTTTGGGCAGCTGCAGCATCCATTGGGAACGATGGGCCACTTCAGCCCTGGAAGTGGACTCAGATCTGGCTGGCGATGGTGCTGTCCTTGGGAAAGGAGTAGCTCAGCGGCGCCTCATAGAGGCTTCCCCCGTCGGTGCTGAGGTCATCGTCGTCGTCCATGTCATCCAGCACTGTACTGGGCAGCTTCTTAAGTCTGCCAAAACAACAAAGGGCATGTTTCCTGGCCCTGACTAGGGCTCGTCTCTAATTTGGAGACGGAGGAAGGCTCTTAGGTTCCTGTCGTCCCCCGCTGTATGCACACGAACTGGTACACAGTTCCTTCAGCACCAGGCCTCAAGCTGCCTGCCTCTCACTACCTGAAATGATGTAGGAGGACCGACAGGGATCAGTAGTAGTGATTTCTCCCTTTCTCTAAACTCCAATATGGCCTGGCAGGGTGCTGGTACTGACCCTGTCTTAATTTTAAAAATTTCATACCTTATTTTTCATGGATTATATGCAATATTTTTAAAAAATATTGCATTAAAATGTTATTTTGATTACTGAGGTTTTTGGTGCCCCCTTAAATGTTGCACCCTAATGCTGACCTTGGGGCCAGTGAAGGGGCCCTGTGTTACAGCATTTTAAATGTTCATTATGACAGCAGCCTGGGCAACCAGCACTGAGCACCAGGACACAGTCATCTCTAAGAAAGGCTAGCTCTATAGAGGAGCATGAACCTAACCTCAACCCCTTCCCTCAATGCTCTAGGTGCAGGGAAAGCAACCCAACCAGCCTCTTCCACTCCCATCCTTAGGACTTCAGGAGAGGAGCTTGCGGGCTCCTACTCTTCCTATACGCTGGTCTATGTTGGTGAGAGCAGGTCTAACCTCTGAGCCTCAGTTTCCCTCTGGGACCAATGGGGGTATACCTGTTCAGCTGACACTAAAGCACTGGTATAAGGATGACATGTGGGACCTTAATGAACCTGTGCACTGACTAAATTAGACAACAGCGAGGAACTGGCTTGGGACAACAGGAGACTGTTCTGAAAGCTCCAAGCACTCCTCAATGTTAGGGGCTGGTTATTGGCCAGCAGAGACCACCACTTTTACCCACCTTAAGTCCTTCTTCATGGAATTGAGCTGCCCCTGCAGCTGTTCATTCACATCTATCTGTTCCTCCAGCTCCCGCTGCAGCTTCTTCTTAGAACTTTCCAGTCTGTCGATTTCCTCCTCAGCCTCCTCCACCTGTCGCTTCATAGCTTTCAAGCGCAAGCTCAGCTGGGTCGGGAGAGAAGACAGGTTGAATGTTGGTCGAAGGCCCAGCCCAGCTAGGGTGCAGAAGAGCTCCAGCAGGAAATGCTATGGACCTGGCCACCATCTCCTTGGGTACCCAAGCTCATGGAAAACGAGAGCGCATCCTTTTTGAAAACCAAGTTCAGGGTTTACTGAATCCCCTACTTAAGAGGAGGAATCAGCCCCAATTCTGCTGCCTGCCCAGTGAGCCTGGTTGCCTTCCACTTCCTCTGCCTGAGACACAGACTCTCATCTGAGGACAACAGTGCAGATGCTCCCTCACCTGGTCCTTCTGATCAGTCAGTGACAGGTGCTCATCGTCCACCTGCATCACCAGCTCCTTCACTTTCCGTTCCAGCCTTCGGTTGCTGAGCTGGAGGCTAGCCCGGTCCCTAGAAGAGCAGGGGAGGCAGAACTGAGCACCCTCGCATTCTCCGGCCTGTAGGAGGCTCAGGCTGCAGGAGGGGACACTGTAGCCGGGGGAGTTTAGGATCAGAGGAAGATGCACCTACACGGGAGGAAGGGCCACTCATTTGACAGATGAAGAAACCAGGACCCTGTGCGACTTGTCAAAGGCAGCAAGGCCACGGAGGGGCTGAGCTGGCCTATCCTGAGATGTTCTTCTACTGAGCTCTTAACTTTATGAGGTAAAGTCACAGACCGCCAGTGTTTTGGGTCCACTCCAGGTCCTCCTAACACACATAGGTATGCATGTGTGCCACAACCCTTTTAGGAAAGTGAAGGGCCATAAGGAAGAACTAAGGTTGGCCAAGTCCATCCTGGAGCAGGTCCTTAAACTGTGAATGACAGCTGCAGAGAATCACGGTTTTGGGAAGAGTAGGGCCACCTGATCCCACACCCTTCCCACCTGCCTCATCTCTGGTAGCCAGTGGCCTCTGCTGGCCCTCAGGGCAAAGTTATCCCCTGACCTCCAATCTGATTCAGACTCAGTTGCTCATGAGGCAGCTGCTTATTTAGAGGACAGAGAAAGGAGCAGCAAGCATGGTGGGAAAGCTATGAACTTAAGAGTAAGGTCTAAGCTTTAGTCCAGCTAGCTATGTTACTCAAGTCATTTACCCTGATGGGTCAGTGTTCTCATCTGTAAAATGGAAACAATAATGGCAAAGTTTAACTTGCTCTGCCCTCTATGTGGGCTAATGAGGATGGGATGAGATACCCGGCATTCAAACGCTAATGGGATGACCGCAGCCCACCAGGGCTTCTGCCCCACCTGGGCTGGGCTCACCTCTCCTCACTCTCCAGACGGTCCTCCAGCTCTGCGATCCTGGCCTCCATCTGCACCACCAGCCCTTCTTTACTGGACCTGTACGAACCTTCCAAGTGGATAATCCGGCTCTTTAAGTCCTTGTTCTGGAATCAGACAGGGAGATTATGAGAAGCTGTGTGTGCCATGTTTTCTTAGCAGAATATGGGACAGAGGCAGGTATTTGGTTGGGGCCCATGCTAAGACTGCTTTCCACACCAGGAGAATGGCCTGGGAGCCCAGAGATAATTGCAGAAAATATCCTTGAACTCAAAGGAGGAGAGTTTAACATACTCCCTTATCAGCCTCAATGGAATTTTGACAAGTCCTGAGACTCCCAGGCCTCACACAGGCTTGGGCTGGTCCTTCTACAGACCTGGGGGGCAGGTAGGAGAAACAGGCTCTCTCACTAATTGCATTCAGAGAAGATTTTGCATGAACAGATACAACAGAAGCAATGGTCCAATTAATCCTTCTTAGCCACTCCTGTGTTTGACACCAATTCATTTCCGTGCTCTTTACACTGGAATTTAATCCTCCAACATTCTAGACCAAAGCCATGGAATGGGAGGTGGGAGCTCTGGGGCCAGGTGCCCTCACCTGTCTCTCCAGGGAAATCTTGTCACACTCCAAGTCTTGCCTCACGGTCCTCTCCTGCAGTAGCTCGTTCCTCATCTGCTCCATCTACAACAACCAGAGCAAAAGGCCAGAGTGTAAAGGGGTGGTTCCCACAGGCTCTGCACTGACATAGCTCCAAGGCACTGAATTCCAACAACCAACTCAAGTTTCTTCATGAAGGAGGCCAACTTACAGAGGAACCTTCGTGCTGTCTGCTCTTGGGTACAAGATCCATTTCTTAGTTCTTAGCTTCTTAGTGATTGAGAGGATAGTTATACAAACAATAACCATCATATCTAACCCTGCTGTTTGTTGAAGGATGAATTGTGTCCCAACCCCCAAAAAGATACACTAACACCTTAGCCCTTGATAGCTCTGATGTGACCTTAATTGGAAAGAGGGTCTCTACAGAGGTGATCAAATTAAAAGAAGGCATTGAGGTGGGCAAGATTAGTATCCTTATATAAAGGGCGGGGGAATGCAAAGGCCAATGTGCAGAGAAGGTCACCAGCCCTGTGAAGACAGATCTGGTGAGAATGCCCTCTAAGTATGGAACACTGGAGTGACAGGTCTACAAGCCGAGAGGTGTCGAAGATTGCCTGCAAAACTAGAAGCTGGAGGCAGCAAGGAAGAATTCCTCCGGGTCTGATGCTCTGCCAACCCTTTGATTTCTGGCCTCCAGAACTGTGAGATAGTGCTTCTTTGTTCTAAGCCACCCAGTGTGTGGGACTTTGTTTCAGCAGCCCTAGGAAGCTTGATCCACCCGCTTAGACTCCACACACTGCACCCCTATCCTGTGACATCCCCACCAAAACCTCGAGAAGTGAATAATCTCTCTGCTGAGCACACTGGGGCTTGGAGAATTTGGTAATTACTTGAAGGGGACTGACTGCTGAGAGACTGAGGATTTTTCAGGACCTGGGACTTTCGATGCTAAGATGGGGCAAGTCCCAGGCCAACCAGGCTGTCGGTCACCCAACTTGCCCTCGATGTCCAGAATTGGGACTAGAGAGGAAAAGGTATCCCCCTGAGCTCCTGCCACGGCTTTGTTACAAGGCCACACTTCAGAAAGCATTTCCCAACCATGGCTAGAATTCTTTCTTGTGCCAGAAATGGAAGTCAGAACCCAGGTCAGCTCTGAGCCCTGGCTGAAGGCTACGAAGGCATCTTCCGAACTGGTAGGAGAGGAGCCTCGCTGAGTAGCACAGGGAAGAAAGCCTTTCTCCTGGCTGTCAGCATCTCCTCTCCTCATTCTCAGGGGGGCATCCCTAGTGGGAGTGATGTGTCAGAGCAGAGGTCCCAGAACTGTCCAGCAGAGGGCAGTCTGAAGAAGCTAGATCTCAGATGAGCCAGTAAAACAAAACCACCGGGTCCTTAAGAATGAGAAACAAATTCCAGGGTCCAACATGGCTAAGACAACACACAGGAGTCCCTGAACCACAGGGCCTGTGGAGCATTTGAAACAGGACCCTTGGCCACAAGTTGAATTTTTACCACCTGTACAAGCACCCTAACGAGAAAGATAAGCTCACCTTCCCCACCATCTTCCCCAGGGAGCAAGAACTGTTGGTCATGGAAATGATAAGAGGAGACACCAGCACACTGGGCCAGGCTTGCATTTGCCCTCTGGTTCCCATTGCCCTGACCATGGTGTGTGCACAGAATGACTAGCAGCAAGATGTGACCAAACCAGAGCCAAGTGAAAGGGTGTGGTAAGGAATGAGGCTGGCAGGACATGCAGGTCCCAGATACCTTGGGAGGAAACTGGGACCCTAAGTAGTGGGAATCTGTATGTATTTTTTAAAATTAGTGTTTTTTTTTTAAAGAGAAGGACAGTAAGAGAGACAATCAATTTTTGAGTTTTTTTTTTTTTTCTCATGGCTTTCGTTGCTCTGACACATAATTGGGTACGTGAGTGCTGGGGTTTGAACCCGTGTACTCGTGCATGCCGGGCAAGCACCTTAACCATTGAGCCACTGCTCCAGCCCCAAAATTAGCATTTTTAAATTCCTGACCAGCAGCCTTCTAAGTGATGGGGGTCGAGAATTTTACAACAGAGGAAACGAAGGCCCAGGGTGGTTACACAAGCAACTCAGGCAGCTGGACTAGCATGTAGGCCAAGCTGGCTCATTTTCTACTCCTTCGCCTGTTCTGTCTCTCTGGACCAACTAAATAAAATAATCCACATGGATCTAGAATTAAAATACAACAAACAAAACCCCAAGACACAGGGAAGCAAGACAAGATGACTGACGTGTCCTATGTTCTATTCAGCCACATAGAAGAATTGGATCACCAAAGGAAAAACAGAATTTGAGGAGAAAGAGAGAGGGTACACCTGGAAATTAACAAAGACATGATAGGAATCCTAAACAGCACCAAAAAAAATCAGAAACGCAACCTAGATAAAAGAAAAAGCAATTGAGACTGTCAACCCCTCTCTTCCCCAGCTGGGGTCTGGGAACCCAACACTGCTAGCAAAAAGAAAGGTGGAAAATGCCAGGAATCCTGGTCATAGCAGCAGACTGGTGGCCCTAACTGCAGGAGAAATCATAGTTCCTGCAGGCTTTTCATCTAATTTGGGGAGCTGGCTGTTTTAAAGTGACTCCTCTGATCCAAAAGAGGTTCTCACTTTAGACATCTCCCAGCAGCCATTGCTAGACACTAAACCCTTGACCCTGCAGAAGCCTGGAGCCAGTGTGTGCCCACTCCTCTGGACAGAAGGCCACTCCCCAAGCATCCTTCAGCTTTAGCATCAGTGGCCAACATAACTACAAGCCTAAGTCCCACCCAAATTTGGCTTGTGAGAAAATAAGGAGGGACTGTGGCCGCTGTTACACAGTTCTGGCTTCTCTGAGTCTGCCCATCAGAAGCCAGAAAAGCTCTCAGCTAACCCTTGCCCTAGGAACACAGCTACCCAGCAGCTTCCACCAACACTTATGCCTGCACACCAGGTCCTAGGGTAGCTCTCCGCTTTGGTCCCCAATTTGGGGACTGTAACTGCTATTGCAAAATCCTGGTTTCACCCACACCTGTCCATTGGGAGCTGGAAAAGCTCCCAACTGAGTCCTGTAGCTCTAGGAACAGGCAAGAAGTGGCCCCAAACCCATCTAACAACTGCATTCTCCTGGGGAGATCTACGAAAGATCTCCTTTCCAGCACACAACCTTGGGACTGATACTAATAGTTCGAAAGGTCTCAGCCTTATTCAACTTTTTCCTGGGGACCAGGAGGCAAGTACATCCAAGTTCTTCAGCTCTAAGACTGTAACCAGCCTCATTCCTATCTGAGCTTTCCCTATGTGACCTAGGGACACTCCCACCCATGCCTTAGCAGCTCCAGGACCACTGGTATCAAAACCACAAGCTCCAGCACCAGCCATGCTCTACCTGAAGAACCTAGAGAACATCTCCCTTTGTCCCTCCTGTACCACCAGGGATGGGGATACCTGTCTCATAAGCCCAAACATTACCTGCACATGCATAGAGCTTTGGGCAGAATGGCCATTTTAATTATACTAATTCTGCCTAACCAGGAACATGGGACATCTTTCCGTCTTCTCAGGTCTGGGATTTCTTTCTTCAATGTCCGATATTTTTCTTTGTAGAAGACAAGTTTTTTTAGAGAATCAATTTTATTTAGTTTTTCAGGTGACTTTCATTGTTCTAACATTTTGTTGTGTATATGGTGCTGGGGTTTGAACCCAGGCCCTTGTACATGCCATGCAAGTGCCATAACCACTGATTCATTGCTCCAGCCCTGAGTTAGTCTTTTTAAAGGATAAACAAAATTGACAAACCTTTATCTAACCTAACAACAAAAGGACCCAAATAAAATTAGAGATGAAAAAGGAGACATCACAACTGAAAAAAGATCACACACTACTATGAATAGTTTTTATAGTAAAAAACTGGAAAACCTAGAAGAAATGGAAAAACTCCTAAACACATACAATATCAAAATTGAATCAAGAAGTACTAGAGCAGTGTCTCAGCAATTATGGGGCTTGCCTGGCATGCGCAAGGATGTGAGTTCAAACCCAGCACCAGGTACATAATGAAGTATTAGAACAATGACAGCCATATGAAAAATTAAATAAAATTGATTTGTTCTTTCTCTCTCACAGTCCCTCTGTCTCTTTAAAACAAAAACCTGAATCAAGAAGAAAAGTCTAAACAAGCCAATAATGAGTAATATGATTGTAACAGTAATTGTAACAGTAATTCTTTTAAAATTATTCCAAATAAAATTTGAAATGGCAACAAAACATCCCCCAGCATCATAGGCAAGGTTCTCCTTGCTCATGTAATAATTCACCCATGTTGAGGTTATAATTAACTTAGCCAACTTTCAGCCTGTTTCCGGTTGTATTCTAGCTTCCACATATGAAAGAAAACATTTGGCCCTTGAGTCTCGGAGTTTGGGATATTTCACTCAGCATTTTTTCCATCTCCATCCATTTGGCTGCAAATGCCATGATATCGTTCTAATAGCAGAGCAGAATTCCATTGTGCATATATACCACAGCTTTTTAATCCACTGGTCCAGTAAGGGGCATCTGGGTTGGTTCCATAGTTTAACTGCTAAAAACAATGTTGAAGCTGTGTCTCTGTAATAAGCAGATTCTAGATCTTTTGGGAAAAACCCAGATGCAGGATAGCAGGGTCATGAGGTGGTTCCAGCGCTGGTTTTTTAAGGAGTCTCCACACTGCTTTCCAGAGTGGCTGTAAAAGCTTGCAGTCCCACTAACAGTGTGACAGTGTTCCTCTCCTCCTACAACCACTCTAGCATCTGTCATTGTTTGTATTCTTCATCTTTTCCACTCTGATAGAGGTGGAATCTCAGTGAAGTTTTGATTTGCATTTTTCTAATTGCTAGTGATGTAGAGCATTTTCTCATATTTATGGGCTTTTTGGACTTCCATTGAGACATTTCTACCTAGCTCCCTAGCCCGTTTATTGATTGGATTATTTGTGGGTGTGGTATTCCATTTTTTGAGTTCTTTGTATATTCTGGTTACTAGCTCTGTCTGAGGTGTAACAGGCAGAGATTTTCTCCCATGCTGTAGGTTCTCTCTTGACACTCTTGACTAATTCTTTAGCTGTGCAGAAGCTTTTCAGTTTAATGGCATCCCACTCATTTATTCTTGGTTTTAATGCTTGCACTATGGGAGTCTTGCTAAGGAAGGCAGTGCCAACACCTATGTCGTGGAGTGTTGATCCTACTTTTTCTTCAACTGTATAGTTGCTAATTTCAAGATCCTTGAACAATTTTGAATTGATTCTTGTGCAGGGTGAGAAGTAAGGATCCAATTTCAGTTGTCTGTATATGGCTGTCTAGTTTGTCCAGCACCATTTGTTGAACAGGCTGTCCTTCCACACTATGCTTTTGCACCCTTTATCAAATATCAGATAAAGATGTGAGGGTTCGTCTCAGTACCTTCTATTCTGTTCCATTGGTCTTCATTTCTGTTACGATACCAATACCATGCTGTTTTTGTTACTATAGCCCTACAGTATAATTTCAGGTCAGGATCTGTGACACCTCTTGCTTCCTCTTTCTTGCTTAGTAATGTTTTAGCTATTCTGGGTCTTCTGTTATTCCATATGAATTTAAGAATAAATAGATTTTTCTATATACATGAAGAATGACATTGGTAT
>PVKS010000113.1:212741-252003 GCA_004027875.1 Aplodontia rufa
TTTTTTTTTTTTTTTTTTTTTTTTTTTTGAGGAGATTGTGAATGGGACAGAGTTCCTGATTTCTTCTTCAGTGGACTTGTTGCTGGAATACAAGTGAGTATTGATCTTATAACCAGCTACTTTGCTGAAATTGTTTTTATAAGCTCTAGGAATCTTTTGGTTGAGCTTATTGGGTCTTCTAGGTGTAGGATCATGTCATAAACAGACAGCTTGACTTCCTCTTTTCCTATTTGAATTCCTTCCACTAAATATATACGTTATATATTACATATAAATATTATATATAAATATATCTCCAATTTAAAAAATGGGCTAAAGAACTATAGATGCTTTAGAAGAAGACACAAATGGCCAACAAGTACCTAAACAAACCTGCTCAGTCTCATTGATCATCAGGAAAATGCACAAAACTACAGCAAGATATCATCTCACCCCAGTTAGTCTGGCTATCAATAGAGACATAAAATAAATGCTGGAAGATGGGGGGAAAAAAAGGAATTCTTAAACACTATTGATAGGAGTATATATTAGTACAGCCATTATGGAAAACAGTATAGAGATTCCTCAAAAATGTAAAAATTACCATATGTGCCAGCAATTCCACTATTGGGTGTACATCTAAAGAAGAAATCATTACTTCAAAAAGATATTTAGACTCCCACATTTATCGCAGCATTAGTTGCAGTAACTAAAATATAGAATCGCCTAAAGGCCTTTAGTGGGTGAACAGATATAGCAAATGTGGTATTTTTAAACAAAAGAATACTGTTGACCCATGAAAATGAATGAAATCCTGTCATTTATAACAACATGTATAGAACTGGAGGTCATTTTGCTAAATGAAATAAGCCAGACAGAGAACAACAAAGCTCACATGTTCTCATGCAGGTGTGGAAATTACTAAGTCAATTTGAAGAATGGAAGGGAGTGGAGGTAACTAGAGACTGGTAAGGTCAGGAACGAGGGGAGACGGAGGTTCAATAAAGAGCATCAAAACGCAGGAGCAGTTACTTCTGGTTCTTCTCAGCACAGTACTGGCTACAATAATCTATATTTCAACATGACTAGAGAGTATGAAAATCCCAACTCATGACGTGATTAGTGGTTGAAGAGCTGGAAATGCTTATTACCCTGACTGGATTTCTACACATTGCAAGCATGTATCGGATGACTGAGGGATATCTGCTAAGGATGTACAGGCAGGGGAGGCAGGCCATTTCCCTTAGAGCATCCTTGCAGAAATCGAGGAAAAAATGCTAACAATGCCAAGGCCCAGCCAGCAGCTCCTGGAACACTCCTGGCAGGCCACGCCCTCCACTTGCCCCAGAGTCCTGGAGAGTCACATGTTACAGAGAAAGCACTGGAAGGGTTACTGTAACTGCTTACGAGCACAAAGTCCAAGGGTAATGAATGCAGGCTCACAGCCCTGCACCAGCTGACGAAACCCCACAGATTGAGGTCATCGGAACAGCCAGGCCACGGGACTGCAGTCGTGCTTCCCGGGCAAAGTCAGTCTGTTCACACCCTGGGGCCCAATCCAGCACTGCAGTGAGGACAGGGTGCACCTTTCACTGTGGTGGGAAGCAATTATATAGATGAGTAGCACTGATCCCACTTTTTTCTCTTCCTGGCTCTGCCTTCACCCATGGGTGACCTTATTCATCTCACCTCTGGGATACAGGCTCCTCATCCTTAAACAAGGAACTGGAACAAGATGGCCCATGAGAGTCCTTCCAGCTAGTTTGCGACATGATGTCTGGTGGCTGTGTGGTGCCCTTTCTGAAGAAGCCAGACAACCCTACCTCCATCCTTAGGCAGAGTAACCACCCTCCCTCACCTATGGAAGGTCCCCCTCTGCAAGGGGGAGGAGGTGTGGGATACATTGTCAAGGTGAATGCGAGGGGTAGTCACCAAACAATGAAGTGTGTTTACTCATTGTTTAAACAGTATTGCTGGTCCCATGCAGACACTGTGGCAAAAAGACCCACATGTTGCCTGCTCTGGTTTCAGATGCCTCTAGAACTACAGCAGGGGAGGAGATGAACTTCCAGAGGGCTGGAGAGGGCACAACAGGAGTCTGCAACAGAGAAGCCCTATACCTATCAACAGGGAGGGTGAGGTGTCGTGGAGGAGGGGCAGTTACAGATGGGCAGCAAGACGGGCATGTGAGCAGGAGAGCAGAAGGGCAGGGCCCAGGCACTGGGGTCAGCACAAGATTGGGAAGAATACTTCAATCTCAGAGCCAGGGGAGAAAGAGAAGGAGCAGAATCTGCTCAGGGGATGCAGATTCCTATAGCCCAGAAAGTTAAGTTGGAAGCGAGAAAGGGAGAGAAGGTTATTTTCCCTAAGTGAAGGGATAAGGAGACCTAGATGCTTGTAGATAAGAGAATGATATTTAGAAATCAAGTTGTTGTACAATTTGAGGTAAAAAAAAACACAAACACACACACACATAAAACCAGCAGATCAGAGGCTGCAGATGAACATTGCAGTTGTGTTGGTCAGGGGAACAGATGGGAAATGCCAAAAGCCCACCTCAGGCCATGCGCAGAGTCACGCTCAGTCCATGTCTGAGCCCATGAATCTTCCTAGAAACTGAGGCAGTTGTTACTACCCTGCTTTACCAAGGAGCGTCCAGAAGCATGCCTGAGTCAGAGGTGTTTGGAAGTGGTTTAGGATTCTAACCCAGGTTTTCTTAGTATAATTCATGTTCCTTCCCCCCTCCCGCCATAGGCTCTCAGTTAACCTATAGGACCAAGGTCTCTCACAAAGAGAAAAAACTATAAGAGGATAAGTTCTAGCAAGGACTATGGAGCCCCAAAGGAAGTATCTACAGTGGAGTGGCAGAGTGTGTCCTGGGGAGACTGGGGATTGCCAAGGTCACCCTGCTGGGGCCTCCAGACAGATCTGCAGCTTAAAACAGCAGCCACTGGCCACAGCAGCTGGGAAATGTGCATCCCACAAGGAAACAGACCTCCAAGTGCAGAGGAGCTCTTAGCAGGGCAGCATTCCCAAGTGTTTCCACAAGTTCAAGCCCTCCCAGGAGAGCCCCAGGCAAATGGTGACTCTCCAAAGGAAAACAGAACAGTCATTCATACTCTACCACATCCCCTCAAAAGATGGCTATTAAAATGAAATGGAAAATAAATCAGATTGGAGAACAGGAAGGAGTAAAATTGCAACCCTAAAGCTGTACAGTTCCTGGGATCTGGCAGTTGACTTTTCTTGAGTCTTTTTGCAAACATGATGGGCTTCCTTCCATTCTTCCAAAAAGACAGTCAGATGCCAAATTCTAAAACAAATCCATCACAAGGAGACATACAAGGGATTCTACGAGGTGCTGTGGACAATGCCCCAAGAAGGACACCTTCTCCATGAACCCAGAAATATTCTAGCAGTAGCAACTGGTGGCTACACTCTGCAACACAGAGACCCCCAGGAATGGGTCCAAGAACTTGGATCAGACTTTTCTTACCAACTCCATACAGTGAAAATAAAAAACGCCTGGCTTGGTCAGCCTCTTCCTTTGGACCAGGGAAGAAAACGCAAGGCTGGAGAAATTTCTATATATGAGGCCTAGAGCTTTACGTGCTATTTACAACTATGTTACATAGACAAAAACTTTCCAGTTCAATTAAAAACAGAACAGGAGCAGAAGGCAGAGTTTATCATAGCTGGATTGAAAGAATGCTAAACTTTTGAGCATTCTGATCAGAAATAACAGTATCAGATTCCTGTGGGCTTTGTGTCAGCAATACCCATGACCCGAGCCAGCTCTGAAGATTAGAAGCAGCTGCGTTCTGTGTTAATGAAAAGCTGTAGATATGTATGATTTCTAATAACCATATTTAACCCCATCACCTGTGTTTATCATTGGACTATGAAGACACTGGCAAGCCTATATCCCTGGCCTGGGTTTAAAAATCATAATCATAAGAAAATTATTATAAATCAACTGTGCATATTGAATCTTTAACCAGTTGATATAATAAAAAGCAGATCTGAGCCTTGGATCATTTTAACTAAAAAAAAAAAAAAAAAAAAAAAAAAAAGGAGAAAACCCACTTTGATCTTTGACTTGCTTCCTGCAAAGGAGACTTCACTTCCAGTCTCAGTTATTGGCAGTGGCAGGACCTGGTGCTGGGTGAGGAGCAGTTCCCAAAAGTGACCGCAACTTTACCCACTGAGGTCTGTCCTATGGTTGCCAAGGCAACAAGGCAGTCTTGTTCAGCCCTGGCAAAGGCACTGAAGCTACCCGAAGCTGGAGTTGATATTTTTCTTCTGCCTGCCAGCTGCCTAGGCTGGATGAGTCATCTTTCCACTGGGTAGGGTCATTCTGGCTTCTGTGGCCAAGAGAATACCTCCAGTTTAGGTCCAGCCTTGCTAACCATTTGCACTTAGCCACCAGCCAGCACAACACTGCCCATTGAACCAGAACACCAGCTGGCCCGGCACATTTAAAACTACCAAGCTGGATATCCCCCTGGCTATTTGAATCCTGTACTCAAAACAAGAGTCACAAAACGATTAAGAGAACTTAAATCCTCAGTTGAAGAACACCATGACACTGGGTGCTGTGGTGCACACCTGTAATGCCAGTGACTAGGGAGGCCGAGGAAGGAGGATGCAAGTTTGAGACAGCAAGGCCCTGTCTCAAAATAAATAGAACTGGAGGGAGATGTAGCTGAGTGGTAAAGTACCCCTGGGTTAAAAAAAAAAAAAAAAAATATCATGGCATTATTTTTAACTTGGGAGCAGAGGTCAAAATGTACTTACATAGGGAGGGGGCTCTTTAAAAACCTTACATAGGGACTAAAGTGGCGGTTCTGTGGTTACAGTGCTTGCTTGGCATGTGCAAGGATACATGTTCAAACCCCAGGACCACGTACACAATGAAGAGCAGGAACAAGGAAAGCTACGTGAAAAATTAAATAAAATTGATTCTTTTTCTCTCTTACTGCTTCTTTCTCTTTCTTTAAAAATAATAAAATAAAACCCGTACATAGACTGATACAGGGATGGAGTCCAATTGTTGCGCTACCTCTATGAGCCAAGTGACCACAGGTAGTCACTTACACTTTTAGGTAAGCCCTGAAAACAGTGAGAAAGCATGTGAGAGACATGGCACAGCACCTAGGGTTTAGAGAAGCCTTGGTATGGACGGCAATCGTTATAAAACATGGCTTTTGGAGGAAGGAAAGGAAAAAGAATTTCTCAGGATTTAACCCTACTATTACCTACTATTTAACTAAATTTTCCTTCAACTTATAAATCCATTAGAAACCTTTCTGCCTATGTTAAAATAACACTTGGATATGAAAACAGACATTCCTTGCCTCTGTAGTGTGAAAAATACCACCTTATCAAGTCCAAATACATCCCTCCTCCTCCACATCAACCAGGTACAAAATAAAATCCAAGCCTCCAACAAGTTTCAGAAGCTTTTTTCTCCTAGGATTCCCTGACTCATTAGTCTGAATCATAGAGTTCTGAGCACATACGGAAAAGAAAGGCTGGGAACTTAAATAACGTGGCCAGCAGGTATTGAGTGTCAAACACACAAGGAAGAGAAAAACCAGATGCACAGAAAGATGGAGGGTCTGAGCTCCCAATATTCCTTTCTTCCCTGGGAACAGCCCAGTTGAGGCCTCCTCCTTGCCTCCTGTTCTTACCCCAAATCCTGCTACATTCTCCTTCGAGAACGCTGCGCATGCTTTGCTGTTCTACTCATCCTTCAATGGCTCCCCACTGCCTTCAGGAAAATACCATTCAAAAGTCTCAATCTGCCTTTCCAACCTGATCTCCTTCCCTGATGGAAGCCAGAACACACCTGTCCATTCACAGCTCCTCAGCATGCTATCTCTAGCCCCAGCTCCCGACTTTGGTTCATGCCCCGCATTCCTTCTCGTGTTTCATTCCGCCTCTGAGTTTCTTCCAAGCTGACTTACGGTTAAGCCTCCTCCAACCCCTCCTGCGTCTCCCTTGTTAAGAATGGTCTTTTCCTCATTAGTGGCTCACATTCTCCACTTGGCCTTTATCGTCTGCTTTTTATTGTTTTCCATCTGTTAAATCTTGTTTACCTCCTTAAACAAATCTTAGCACCTCAAGAACAAGGACTATTCAGGCTCATTTTGTAGCTTTTCCACCATGCCATGTGCACAGTAAGGATTCATCACATTTTACAAAGCACTGGGTGGCTTCGGGCCTCCAATCTCTCATCCATTATCTGAAAAATCTAGAGAGTGGACTCTGAGATCCTTGCCAGATATAAGATTCCATCCAAGGGGCAGGTCATTCACCAATACTGCTGGCTGAATCACCTAAGCCCTAGCACAAACACTAGGAGAAAGAATGGGAGATATTGGGGGGAAACTAAAATTCAGGGGAAAAGCTTATGAGAATTCAGAGTTTAAGCAGAGAGGTATAAGCTTTAACTTCTAGTGGAAGGCAAGTAAGATCAGACATTTCCCATCCCTTCCCTTTCCAGTGCCTCTTGGTAGTTTGCTGGGAGTCCAAAGCTGATGCTATTTATCAGGTTCAGGATAACAGGCTCTTTTTCTGTTCTTTAGGAGCCAGCCCTTGTTAAGGGGGTGTCTTAGGATCAGCATTTGGCAGGGGGGTGGGGAAGAGTCTGAAGTTTGCCTCCTCTTGTTCTGATTCTAAGCAGCAGGCACATGGCCTTGGCCATTAAGTGGATTGAAACATCTTCACAAATAGGGCCTGTCTATACCAAAAAATTCTGTACAGTCTTCACTTTAAAAGGCAGAAAATAAGCTTTGGATAAACCCCAACTTTGAGCACTAAGGGCTTTCCAGTGAGGCAGCTGTCAGTCAACACATTACTCTGCCCGCCCTCTCAAGTCGGGAGCAGCCAAGTACACACGCTCTGAGAACTCAGAGAAGACAGAGTTCCTTATCCAGGGCATTGGTGATTTTAGCAGTTCTCACATCAATTTTAACCTGATGCTCAGTTTCTTCATTTATAAGAAATACCAGACTTTTTCCTTCCATTACTCAGAATGCAGTGAGAAGAACGAAAACAAAGGGAAGAGAGCTAACAGGAGAAAGAGAATCGGTACCAGAGATTTAACCCAGGAGCGCTTAACTACTGAGCCACATTCCCAACCCTTTTTTATTTTGAGACAGGGTCCTTCTAGGTTGGCATATCCTTCACATACAGGGGGAATTAAAGATACTTTGGGTTTTATTAAACTTTCTCAGTGTATTTCAAGGTTAAAATTTAGAAAAGCCTTCAGAATCTCCTGGATCAATAACTTTGTTTTATAGGTTTGAGAAGCTGGGGCTTCTTCTCAGCTCCTGGGAGCTAAAGCAGGAGCAGGACAGGGACTCCAGGCCAATTCCTTCCTGCAACCCATACTACCTCCCTTAACTTCCTCCCTGGACTCTTCAGGTTCTCGGCTCCGTGAAAATATTGTCAGCCTTGACCACAGAGAGAGCAACCTCCTTCCCCACAATCTAAGTGCTCAGGTCAGAGGGAAAGGAGGCCAAAGCAACCCCAGACCAGGACCTCGTAGTCCTGGGCCAGCACTGAGCGGAGGGAGCCAAGCCCATTCTGGTCCAGTGTGTCTGAGTTTTGTTTTTGGTGTAAAACATGGAACTAGCATTTTATATTTTGTTAAAATCTTGTAAGATTGTTCAAAAATAAAATAAAAAAAAATAAAAGCCATCAGAAAAAAAAAACATGGAACTAGAAGTCTGCTTCAACTGCCTGGGTGTTGATATAAGAGGACATACTTTCCCACCACTCCTCCTCTTGGGTATAAGTCACAAGAAAGGTTGGCAGAACAAATTCACGGTCACTCTTCTGCCATTATGCATGCTTGGCACAACCTGGAATGCCCCGTAGTAAAGTAGTCACTTAGCCAAGCTGTAAGGAGCGCATAGCAAAACAGTTTTTTTCCAGTAAGAGAACCTAGAAAATGCAGACTTCCGTCAGAATTTTGAGGGCAAAGTGTCAAGGTTGAGCTTTCTTCCTGGGCTTTGGTTTTCAGGAAATCTTTAAACCTCTGCAGCTTAAGCCGGAGCATCTGCTGCCACCCCCACGTGCTACAAATACCATTAGTGCAGCCCTGGAACTACAGCCACAACCCAGGCTCGGTGGAGTCTGGGCTTGGGAATCTCTCCATTGTCAGGAGCACAGTGGCATGAGCGTCACACCCTCCTTCAAAGAACTCCGCCAGCATGGCAAGGGGGACAGATGGAAAGGAAGCCAGTGATCACCTGCAGTTCTGAGCAGGGGCTGCCAGCTCATAATGGTATTGTCCCTAAATACTGACACCTCCTATTCTTGTCATCCTAAGTTTAGGTGACACATGGGAGTGAGCAGACGGGAGAATTGAAAGTATCCTTTTACACAGGGAAGATTTTCCCCAAATCACTTGTATTTCAGATTTTTCATTTTAATCTTTTATAATTTCCTAATCAATACTTGGCATCATTCCAAGGTTTGGGGGTTTTTGTGTACATTTTTTTAAAATCAAAGTGCCAATCCTAGTCAAAAAAAAAAAAAAAAGGGTTTTCTAAACATCCATGGACAATTTCTCAGGTGCATTTTCAGGCACTGGTCATACAACTAAGCTGTTGCTGTAAACACATCCAATGACAAGTCTCTGCCTATAGCCACAGGTATCCTGGAAATGAAGAGCTGAGATTATGGGCCAGATAAACAGCCAATGAGTATTCCAAATGCTTGCCCCCAAATATTTCGTATTTTATCAGTCAAGTGGTTTGGGTATGCACTGTGGGCATAGAAACTATTTAACAGTTTCACCACTTTCTAGTGGTAAGACCATGGTCTTCCAGCTCTACCACTCCAAGGGCATCACAGAATGGAAACAAAACCCAAAAACCTTGGGATGACACTGAGGGTAGCTTGGGGAATTAGTTCAGTCACTTGAAGCAGGAAAACAAGAACCATCCCCACCCGCTTTACAGTACGGTCTAAAGATCTAATGTTAAGTGAAATTCTTTTCAAACCTGCAAACAGCATTCACCTGGTGGGTACTGTCACTGTAGAGTGAATGCCTCAGAGGAGTCTGTGTTGCCACCAAGCATGAAAAGTTCTAAAAGTCAGCATCACGGAGTTTGATTTTTCTACTGCACCTAACAAAGTGCCCTGTGTCTCACAATGGCTTGTTGAGCCCCAAACTCTTACTGTCTCTGTGCTAAGTACTTTGCCTCAAGCTTAACCTCTCACATTTTCTTTGTCACACTGCACAGTACCTGTTCCCTGCTCCGAGTGATTCTCTCAGACAGCAAATCTGAGTTGTTTCTTTCTTCTTCTAGTTCCATCTCCAGTTGAGACATCTTGTCCTGAGAAAGAAATCACAACACAGTTATTTCACTCGCACTGACTCAGATCAGGAGCAAGCACTGCCCTGTGGAAGGAAACCTCGTGGGCAAATGAGAACTGCAAACCACGAAAAAGATAAGTCTATTTCTTAGACTTCCCAAAGCACATGTTTTTAAAACCATGTGTTTCATTGCTTTTGTATCGTAAAATGTAATCATGCACGTAGAAAATACATAAAAGAAGAAAAAGCAACCCTAACATAAAAATCTAAGGATATTTTAGCAAGTTTCCTTCAAGTCTTTTTTCTTCCTATGAATAATTTTTAAACAGATTTACCTAAGCAGTTTAGTTGCTGTTAACAATTAACATGGGGGTTGAGAAACCATCCCAAGCACACTTCTGTAAATAATTCATGCTCAGGACAATGTTTTTCCTCCCTCCTGCTTAGAATTTTCAAGAACCTTACTCCAGCTAGCATAGCAGCAGCCTTCCACACCGGCCTCTCTTCTGGGAACCTGATGCTCCTGGCACTGGGCCGTTCCAAACCTGCCTTTGAATGCTCAGAGACAGTGGAGGCAAACTCTGGTAAACTCATCATCATATATGAATAATTAGTCTTCCTTCCTGGCTTCTAATTTAACATCACTGAGTGTTAAGAGGAAAGCACTTCAAAGCAGGTCTGTGGATGGAAAGAGACTTCCAATGTGAACCTCCACATCTAGCACTCTGGGGTTGTGGGCTTTGTGCCTGTGTTTCTCCTGACACCAGAGGATTAGTCATAGGTCTGTGTTAACTCAGAGCCACATACACTGAGTTTTTAAATGTGAGCCTGCAGCATTTGTATATGAATACCATCTTTGCAATGACCGAAGTTGATGGACAAGGGATGGATGTCCCTGGAAGCATCAAAAATTAAACTCTCAGAACTCATGTGAATGAAGCACCTTCTGTGAAATGCCTCCCCTGGTAGCAATCAAAACCTATAGGGAAACTAGAAAGCTCCCTCCCAGAACAGAGACCCAAAGCCAACTCTGGGCAGAGCAGGATCCTGCCCAAAGCTGCCTGTTTGTTCAGTGGTTCCCCACTCCATTCTGCTTCCATGCAGTCAGAAACAGGATCAATCCCCAAGAGCTGCATTTATATCCAACAGCCACCCGAGTGTCTAAGTTTACAGAAAATGTCCATCACTGGGAGAACTCTTGGGTGCTGAGAATTGAATTGTTAAATGTTAGTGAAGGAACAGCTAAGATATTCATCATGGCAAGACAGTCCTGCCAGCCATCTCTTATGGAGGAAATATCCCGCGAGTGCCTTTCATGGTGGCAGGGCCATGAGAGCTAGTCATTTTAATTAATGAGAAACAGCTAAAATGTGCACAGGGGCAAAGGAAGCTGAGCGATGCCTCTGCTTCCAGACCTTAAGTCAGCCAGAGGAAATGTTCTTTTTAGTCAGACTATTCTAGAGAAAGATGACCCAACAACCCAGTCATCAGCTAAAATCACTTCTTAATGGGGCTCTCTTCCTGCCTCAAATCCACACTGTGCAAAGGCCAGGCCAGGGCTCATCACACTGAAGATTCTTCCCCCATTGCCTGAGGGGCTTCTGCTTGCTTCTAACCAGGTTGCCTGAGTCCTGGAAGTATCAATTTCTAGTTAACTGGGTTGACCTTAGCTTGCCTTAAAATGACCTCCTCTACAGAGATCAGAACCAAGACATTTGCAAAATATAGCAATCCTATGAAAGAGCAATAAAGCCATAATCAGGCTACTCTGGTCTCTAAAAGAGGCTGATCTCATAAAATCGTTAATGGTTGATATAAACTAAGTCCCCTGGAGGTTTTAAAAAGTTGTTTCTGTTTGTTTGCAAAGCTGAATCAGGAATTCCATTGATTTTGAATTTAAGCCATCTCTCCCTGGCCTTGAGTACCGTCTGTCTTTTATCAAACCTTTAACAATTTTAACTCTTCACCTCAAAAGTCTGAGGCTTATTTTTTAGTCTCTCTGTCTAAATTCCAGGGGGAGGTATGTGTGTTTCTGGTTTGGGCTTGGTTTTGTTCTTAAGAATTACTCTTTAAAAGGTGCAGCTGACTTCAAGGTTCTTTCTGTCATTCTCAGCAACTGTCCATAAGGGGATTGTTATTTCATTTACGTTTTTCTAAAGTGTTGTGTTTTTAGCTTGTGAATATTTCACCCCCCAACTGGTGACCCCATTGAGCCAGTTCTGAGAGGCCATTGTGTAACCAATGAGTTGATCCACAGTTCCTGGCTTGCTCTGGCAAAGCTAGATTACATTGAGGGGAAACGGGCCAGCAGTGGGAAACATGAATGGAGTATGCAGTGTGGACAATGGATGCTGACCATCCCGGGGGACAGGAGATTTGGGTCCAACATCCAGTGAATGCCCGCTCTGGCCACGAGGTTGGCTTGTAGCCTTCTTCGTAGCTGTACCACCCAAAGGAGCACGCAAACTGTGCCCTCAAGGCACTGTCACCTAACCTCTTAGGGAACCTCTTCCATTTCCTCTTCCAGACAGTGAGGACATTTAGACTAAATTGTACCCATCACTTCTCGCTTGAAGGTCCTACAAGGCTGTGAACCATCAGCTTCCCCATCAAATCAAGCAATGACCTTAACAGAGACTAAAACTGTAAGGCTTCCGAAAGGTTAAGGGGGTGAGAAGACGGGCTGCTCTCCTGGTGGCCCAGCCTGGCTCTCCATGTCCCCAGCTCCCTCCCGTGTGGGCCACAGACCTCCATCTGCTTGAGGAGTCTACCGCGGTCATCTTTGAGGTGACTCTTGGCCTCCAGCTCATACTCCAGGTCCTTCAGTGTCCGCTCCAGAAGCTGTCTCTTGGTGAGTGCTTCATCCTGAGCTCGCTGGTAGTCCCGTAACTCTTCCTCCATCAACCGCATCTAGGATGACAGAGAGGGTGTGTGTGGGTGGAGCGGGGCGGTTCTGGGGTACATCAAGAGCACAGTGATCCCAACAGATGAGACTCATCCCAAGCCAAAGAGAATCCAGTGAACTTCTACTTGATTAGAGATCAGAAGACCTTGAGCAGTTCCCACCTCCCTCTGGACCTGTTTTGTTTTTTTAAGTGAGAGAGAAAGACAGAATCAACTTTATTTAGTTTTTCATGTGGCTTTCGTTGCTCTCACACTTTGTTGTGTATGTGGTGCTGGGGTTTGAACCCACATACCCATGCATGCCAGGCAAGTGCCATAACCGCTGAGTCACCACTCCAGCCTCTCAGCTTCTTTTTCTGCCAAAAGAGGACTTTCCAGCTATAAAGAGTGACCCATTAGGTTACAAATTCAGTCTCTGAAATACGGATTGGCATTTCAAATTAAGTAGAAAGAAACAATATCAATACGAGCAGATATTATTTTGTGATTATTTTATACTGAATACTAATACATTTGCATGGACATACGCGGTACTAGGTTGCAATGTAAGGCCTTGTTCTTCGTATGGGTCATGCTCAAAAACATTTGAAAGCCACCCAACAATGCTTTCCAGAGAGTGATGCATTGCCAATCTGTATAGCATCATTCAAAAGAGGTTTAAGTTAGAGTAAAATAAAAACTAAATTAGTGACCCCAAAGGAATCTGCAAGCTCAAAATCTAACAATATAAACATACATTGGGTGACAACCGCTGTTTTGTAGAAGAAAATTCTCAGCCACCATAACTTACAGTGGTTTATTTCATCCACAAGATGGCACTAACTTAACAGCTTTAAAGAAAATGCATGACAAACCACCTTGCTTCCCAAGGGCCAAAGTTGCCTGTTCGCAGCTTCCCTGAATCTGCTCAGGGGCAGCCATCTCAGCACACAGCAGGTATTTCTTAAACATCTGGGTGGGCTGATTCACGGAAACCCAAGCCTGGTTCTTTTGTTTTCAGCATCCTGCCCTCCTGGAGATGGTACAGTGGGTAGAGGAAGAAGGCACAGACATAGGAATAGAATACATCATGGGTTTATTTTCTTCAGAGAGTATATGGAGTTAAGTGGCAAATGCTATCACATGGTGCCACCCTTTTGGGGTACTCGACATAGAAAAGTTGAGGAGGCCCCAAGAGGTTAGATTAGCTCAGGAAGACCAATAGGAAAACTTTGGCAAATGTGTTCTCTTGGAGGCTGACAAAGCACCTGATATTACTAGAACAGCCCAACTTCGATGAAGACATCTCCAGCTACAAACCCTGGTCTGGATTCAGTGGTAATGGCAAGCGAAAGCAGAGAGCAAAGACCATCCATGGAACAAGGGTGATGGACATTCTCTAGATAAGAGAGTTCACTCTACTCCAGAGCATTCAATCTCTCCATGACTCGATTTCTTCATTTGCAACAGTGGCGTGATTATCAACCTACCTTACAGAGCTGTTATGAGAATCGAATGAAATGACCCAAAAAGAATTAGAAAGAGACAAGACAATATGCAGCCCACATTTCCTTCCTGCCATCCTCCCCACACGTCAGGTGTCTCCCAATGCCAAATAGGTGTCCCAAGACCCCACAAGGTCTCTGTCATATACCAAGACTACTCAATAAGGACACACAGAGGAGAGTAACAAGAGAAGGCTGGGCATCCCTAATCCAAAAATCCAAACTCCAAAATGCTCTGAAATCCAAAACTAAAAAGAATTTCAGAGTCCAGATGTTCTGCTTAGAAGTGTTCAACTGGAGAGTTTATGTGGAAACTCTGAAATCTAGAACGCTTCTGTTCCCTAGCGTTTCAGGTAAGGGATACTCACCCTGTTTAGCGTCTGCAAACAATTTATCTTGAATCAAAAACAAGCAAATAACTTCTGAACTAGCAAATGCTATCTTTAAATACTTAAAACTACCCTTTGCAAAACAATTTAGAAAATAAACTGAAAGACGGTAAACTCTTACATTTTAATTTCTAAAGATTACCTTCATGGGAACTTTTCTAGCTCCCTGCCACAGGCAGAACGGCAATATGGCCATGTGTCTATTTCCCTTAAAGTAAAGACAGCAAGCACTACCTCACTGTTCGACCCCAGTAGTTTTTTATCCAACAAAGACCTTATTTAAGTGGGTGAAGGACAGAGACCAGAGCAGAACTTGAGTTTTCCAAGGATCCAGAGTGACTCTCGCTCATTTATTATAACTCCGTGGCTTCAACATCTTAAGGGTAGCACTTGACCACAGTTTCCTTTCAGAGGGATGAGGTGTCCATATCTGCCATTCAAATGGACATAGTATCTCACATAGCTGCGCCTCTGAGAAAAATCTAGGAAGGGCCATCTTTGTTTTCATTATAAAGATTTTTTTTTAAATTACTACTTTTACAAACAACAGTGGTTCCATCTGGCCTTAACTAATTTCTGTGAACCTCAGTTTCCTTATCTAACTAGAGGATCTCTAAGTTTCCTCCCAACCCAGATTCTATCATAAAAAACTTTACACAAACAGCAAGGGGTCCCACTTTGCTGGGGTCACTGTGACCCTGTGATCTTTTGAAATCAAAACAGACTAGGTATTTGTTTGGTGTCCTGGCAAATATCTGAATCCCTCCACCCCTTTGCAGTAGAAGTAAAAACATTAGTTTAATGCCAAAGAGATCTGTGATGTCGGTGTGCTGATTTCAGTTCTCAGAGTCCTATCTCATGTGACCCTGAGCCAGAGGGGCTCTGCTGTCAGAGTCCTCTCCGAAGTGTCTGAGGAATCTGTAATAAAAAATATCCATTGTTCTCCAGTTTCAGCCCTGACTCGTGGGCGACTTTCCTTTGATCATCAAAGAAATTAAAAGTTTATTTTTTAAAGAAAACTTGTTTTCCTGTGGAATCTTTGTGCTCTTAGTTCTAGGTAAAAAATAAGGTTTAGAACTAAAAGCGAAATCAACATTTATTAAATGCTCAGGCTGTACAGAACTTCTGCTATCGTCTCACGTTCTCTCGTGCAATTACTAAGTCTCTAGCATTTTGTATATTGTTACAGAAGTGGCACCAGATGCTCAGAAGACTGGAGTAACTTGTTCAAGGTCATCCAGCTGGCAGGAGGCACAGATAGAAACCAGCAACCCCCATGCTTGCGTTGCAGAAACTCTGGCTTCCCATGAAACAATTAAAAATATTCCCTTTATTTTTCTCAGTTCTTTAGAGGCCCGGACTGAAGAGTGATAACATTTGGGTTTCTTTGCTCTATCATTAAATATAAAATCAATAATATGTTTCAATAATTTCAGTACTCAAACTCCCAAGGTTTTATTTTAGTCTTCATAATTATTATTCTGCAACTATTACCCACTAGCCCAGCCTGTGAAAAGTGTGAATTTTCAAAAACAAATAGGAACAATTTTTTTAATTTTTTTTTTTTTTTTTTTTTTTAGGAAAAAGTCAGCATTATAATATAATACTAGCCAGGCATGGCTGGTGCACGCCTGTAATCCCAGCAACTCGGGAGGCTGCAGCAGGAAGATCATAAGTTTGAGACCAGCCTGGCCAATTAGCAAGACCATGTCTCAAAATAAAAAGGGCTAGAGATGTGGCTCAGTGGTAGATGCCCCTGGGTTCAATCCCTACTACCAAAAAATAAAAAACAACACCAACAAAATACTACAATCCTTGTTCTAGTGGTCAACTAAAACATGAGTGCATAATGTATATAAATCATTTGGACACAGTTGGGAACACCATTCCTATTCCATAAATGGCAACTCAACATTTCAGGCAGAAATTTTTTAGTCAAGAAAATGGCCCAATTAAAGATGTGTCCGTTCACTTCAAAGTCAGAGGGGGTTTGTATCTTAGAATGTCATCTCCCCAAGTAACCATCAGAGGGCCAAGAGTGAAGAACCCAGCACAAAGCCATTTTAATTTACCCCCAAGTTCCTTGTAGAAGCATTCAAAGCAGACTAGAAGAACACTTCAAATAAGGGTTAAGGGAGGAAATTATCTGGCCAGGCATTACCTCATCCTGCATTTTCATGGCTGCCAGGCGGGACTTTTCTGCCTCTAGGGTTTTCTCCTTCAACTGCCTTTGCATTTCTGCAAGCTCCCTGCGATTTTTCTCCTTATACTCATCCAGCTGGTTCTGGAGCTCCAGCGTTGATGTGCGGGATGCCTCAACAATGTCAGCCATCTGGAAGAAGTGACATGGGGATGAGCCCACCCTGTGGGGCTCCATCGGGGTCCAGAGAGCAGGGTGTGGGTCCCAGTTCACACACAAAGCATCTCTTCTCCCAGTCTTCTGCAGCCTCCTCCAAGGCCGTGAAGAACCTGTCCTGAGCTATCTTGGTTTAGGCCATCTCTGACTTGGCAACAGCATGGAGGAGCGAGCCAGCATGTCCTCAAGGTAGACACGCTCTCTTGGAGTCAGATTCTTACTCTGCCATTTACCAGCCTATGACTGGGGCACTTTCTTAACCTTTCTGGGTCTTGGATGTATCCTCTTTGAAAATACTGAAATTATAGTATCTACCTTTCAGAGTCATTGTCTGGATTAAAATAATTCACAGATATGGACAGAACTCAAGTTAGATACAAAATAGCTAGTAAAGTGGCACGTGGTAGGTGTCAAAAATCACAAATGTCAGGTCCTAGAAACTAGCGAGTCTGTCACCTTTGTGACTTTCTCCTTCTGGGTACTTGGGGGCAGATGTGAGTAGCAACTCGGGTATTTTGAAACGGCCTTTCACGCTCCTGGGTATGTCGGTAGATTGAATGCTCTGCTGTTGCACGGAGATGTAGATTCTGACTGAGGGAACACGTACTTGCTACGTGTGTGCTTCCCTACTTACTAGCCTTCTTCACCTAACTGTTATGAGGTAATTCTGGTGCCCTTGGTCCAGTTGCTCTGCATCTGAGATTCTCAACAAGCCCAGAGAGCTGCTTCAGGGGATCTGCAAATCCCTGGCACATTTGAGCTCAGCTAGAACTTCAGGCTTCCCCAGCTTTCATCAGACCCAAGGGGAGCTGGGTTGCCACAGGGGTGCCCCCCACCACATGTCCCACCACCTGCTCCCTCACCTCCTTCTGCAGCTTCTCGATGGTCTGGTCGAGGTGCCAGCGTTCCTTCTCCATCTCGTTCTTCTGCCTTCTCAACTGTTCCTTCTGCTCAGTCTCATCTTGGAGCTGCTCGGACAGATGCTCCTGCTTCTGGGTAATCTGACTGAGATCTCTCTGCAGATGACAAAAGGACAGAGTTGTCACCTAGACACCAGGTCAACCACAGGAACAGGTGGAAGAGGGAATTTTATGACCATGTGACAAAGCAATCACAACTTCTACTTCAGAGTTAAGGGAAAAGATCAGAATAAAGCCATCACAGAGTCACAAGGACATTGTTGATTCTGAAATCCAGGGACAAAAAAATGAAAGCCAACCCAGCCAACAGCATCCACAGGAATGACGGGGCAAACCAAGCATGTGTTACAGAAACACAGTAAACAGCCAAGGCTGCTCATGGTCGGAATTCAGGATAGTATTTGAGAATCAAATATTCATACTTGAAATCTCATCTACAGTCACACCCTAGACCAACCTATACCTACTTGGCAGTTTATCCTGTGATATACAGCACTGCTACCAATGTTCTAGAATTTACTCTGCCATGTAGACAGTTCTTAGAGTCAGAATAGCTAAAAATGAATAGGTAAGGAAAGAATACTAACCAATGAATCCAAAGTCCACCTGAGTGGATGGAATGTTCGTCAACAGAAGTCAGATGAAAAGGGATTTGAAAATCCACAGGTGAAACTGGCAAACAGAAGGTATAAAGTGGACGGGACACAAGTCAGAAAAAACAACCACCCACCCATGTGTTTGTGCCATGAATTGGCACCAAACCCTAGGGCTTACTGCAAAACACAACCATCTTCAATGAGGTATTTTCCCTGGTTCCTGCCCAAGGCATCCTACTCAAAAGACATATAGACACATGTCCTTCAAAATGTAAACAACGTGCAATTCCAAAACGAAATCCTAAAATTTCTCAGGACAGTTACAGTGACTTCTTTAAATGGCTCAGTGTTAGGGCCACCAGCATTAGGATGTTAAGAAGGGGCACGGAACAGGACATGACCCAAATACAGAACCTCCCTTGGAGGCTTTCTTGTCCCTGACTCTGGTGGGCTAGCTCTCCTTCGAGAAGCAGCCAGCACAGCCGGGCTGCTGAAGTTAATTGCTGCAGGAAAACAAGGTCAACAAAAGCTGCTGGGGAAAAGAAGGTGGCAAAAGAAAGGTAATCCGAAGTTCACCATGGGAGCGATTAGCAGAAGGCCCTGCCACAGCCACAGATGAAGCATACCAGAGGTAGGGTCCGACCCTGGGGTTTCTGTTTTGTAATTTACTCAGTGGTCATTGGGGTGAAGGGTAAGGAGGTATCATGGTACATGTGAGGTAGGATTTCACAATGTGGGAGAAAACTCTCAGGAACTCTCAGGAACATCTTAAAAAAGGAAATTCTTGGGGGGTGGAGGATACAGAAAGCCAGCAGTAGCTTCCTAGAGATCCTTCAGGTTCCAACTCAACTCCTGCCCCTAGAAGTCGCCCAGCCTCCTGTCTCCTCCTCTCAGATCCCAAGCCCAAGGACTCCAGGCCAGCTGACAAGCTCCCAAGCCTCAGTCAACCTCCATAGGCTGTATTTCTGCTTCACCCTTGGCTCAGGTTACTCCTGTGCCACAGTCTTATCCACTTGGGCCCGGGATCCCCAACACCCCTCACCACAACACACAGTGCCCAGAAGAATTGTTTTGATCTCTTGTATGCTTGTGTACTTGCCCATGTCACAAGGTAGCAAGATCCATGCAGGCAAGGAAGAGACTGTCTCACAGGGCATGTCTCCTCGCCTGGGCTCACCATCAGCTCATGACAGAGGTTCAGTGGCTAAAAACAGCTATTCCCAAAAGGTGGTCTACAGGTTTCTTACTGCAAAATCACTAAGGGTGGGGGTACTCCTTATTTAAAATACAGATCCTAGCCATTTCTGAGAGAATCAAAATCTTAGACTCACAAATCTTCATTTGAAAGTTAGCCAGATAATCCTAATATACCCCCAAGGTTTAGAGACACTGTCTAGAACAATATTCTGCCTCTTCTATTATTCAAGAAATATGTTCCAATATGTCACTGCCCAGAAAACATGTCTCAGATTCACATGGAAAGAAGCAAACTTGGCAACTCTGAATCTTTAAAATCAGTCACAGGGGCAATGTTTTGTGAAATGCTCTGGAGCTACAGTGACTTTTTCCCCCCCCAAAGAGAGAGGGACAGTGAGAGAGAGAGGAGAGAATGAATATCAATTTTATTTAGATTTTCATGAGGCCTTTGTTGCTCCCAGACTTCGTTGTATACATGATGCTGGGGTTTGAACTCGCATTCTCATGTATGCCAGGCAAGTGCCGTAACAGCCAAGCCACTACTCCAGCCCCCAGTGACTGTATTTCTAAGACCAAATGATATGGGCCCATTTGATAATAGAGGGACAAATGTTTGCAGAAAATTATCAGGGTGAAGAATCCAAGACAAAGTTGGTGATGTGCAGTGAGCACCCATGAGTTTGGGAAACATTTTCTGTCAATGGATGCAGAACCTTTTGCTGTATGACTGGGTAAAACCCAATTAGTCCATGTTCATAACCAAGTTGCAATGAACTTGTGAGCCTGAAGGGAGGCGTGGTTCAATTAGAAGAAAGTCCATCTCCGCAGAGCCTTTACCACATAACTAGACAGCAATCGTGGATGTCTTGGGGCTTTTCCCTCTGTTGTCTCAATGCATAAAAGCCCAGCAGGGGGGCTGGAGCAGTGACTCAGTAGTTAGGGGCCTTGCCTGGCACGCGCGAGGGCCCAAGTTCAAACCCTAGCACCATGTACACAGTGAAGTGTTGGAGCAACCAAAGCCATGTGAAAAACTAAAGAAAATTAATTCTCTCTCTCACTGTTCCTCTCTCTTAAAAAAAAAAGTTATCAAACAAGAATATATACATATCATATTGTTACTTTATATGTGTTTATGATTGTACAATAACACAATTCCTTAATAAGAAAAATTTTTTAAAGTTATCAAACAAAAGGATCTGACAAGAAGGACCTAGTGGCAACATGCCTGTAATCCCAGTGGCTTGGGAGGCTGAGGAAGGAGGATCTCAAGTTCAAAGCCAGCCCCAGCAACTTAGCAAGGCCATAGCAACTTAATGAGACCCTGTCTCAAAATAAAAATATAAATAAGTCTGGGGATATGGCTTGGTGGTTAAGCACCATTGGGTTCGATTCTTGGTTAAAAAAAAAAAAAAAAAAAGGCACTGACTATAAGGTCCTCAATACCAGAGAAAAAAGCGTTCCACGGTGGTGCTGCATTTTATATGGCACTCCTTTGAGACCAGCTAATTTGGGTAAAGATAGAGAAATCATCGGGCCCATTTTAAACTCTTGCCAGATTGTAGTGGCAGTGGCCAGAACAGGTACCCACATCCTGTAATAAAGTATTGGCATCATTTCCACACCTGTGGGAACACAGGCACCAACCAAAGCAACATGTCAGGGATACTCCGAGGCCAGGCTAGAGCCTGGGAGGTGAGGCAGGTGGCAGAGATAGGAAGATTTATAAGCCCCGAGGCACTCTTCTCTCTGCACAGGAATTAGCTCTGGTCTCCAGCTGCTGAACTATTCCCACACATGGGCACTGTTCTTGTTTGGACAAAAATGTCCTGAGAGACTCTACCAGCTGCACCCCATTCTTGGCATGGATATGACCTGGAGGTATGGATTTTTTCCCTATTAGTACACATTTTTTCCTCTTTCTGTCCCTAACAAGCTCACAGATTTAAGCCCCACATTTTGGCAGCTGGTTAGATGACACTAATCATCAAGAGTGGCAACACAGTGAAATTGCCATCCACACAAAATCATCCCAACAAGAATTTGCAACAAAGATGTAGACTTGCAGGAAGAGAAAGAAGAAATCCAAAGCAAGAAGCAGCCAGTCACCAAAATCAGGAAAATAGGGCCTCGTGCAGAAATGAGTTTTCATCCAAATCCAAGGGGTGGGGGCACTGTTTGGGCGTGAGAGGGCCTGAGTTACGGCTGACCCGTGTGAGTCCTGCTCTACAGCCTGAGGAGGTAAAGCAGTATAGGAAAGCTGCCACCAAGCATGCGCAAATATGAATCCGGACTCAGCATCCAACACTATTATCCAGACCCAGCTGTCCCTGATGCAAAACTGTAACCTCCGCCCTCTGCCAAACCCCCTGACTTTACCCCTACAGAAATTCACCTGAGGGATGTGTGGGTGCAGTTTCTTTAAAACCCAGCAGCCAGCGGAAGGAAGGATATACCTGGATCTCACTGAGGTCACTCTGTAAACTCAATTTAGAACTTCAGTGCAGGCTTTTGTTCAAATGCACTTCAAATAATCTTCCTAACCTTCAAATGGGAAAATCTCATTTTCTAAGAACCATCGGTAAGAAGGCTCGCGGTTTTGAATAGAGATAACTATCTGATTTCAAGGAAATGACTTCTTCCTGCTCCTTTGAATAGCCATCTGAAAGGACTGTACTCTGCTGAGTGCATCTGCCCAGAGGAGAAGGGAAATTGGCTTCAGCCAGAAAGCTGACTGCACGCCGCCTTGGGGACCAATCCTGCCAGCCTCTCACACAATTCATCTTTTAATCTTTGGAAAGCTGTCAAGGTTTCTCAACCCTGGTGCTACTGACGTATGGACCAGATAATTCCTTGTGGTGGGGGCTGTCCTGAGCTTTATAGGATATTCAGCAGCATCCCTGGCCTCCACCCACTAGATGCCAGTAGCACCCCCCAGTTGTGACAGCCAAAATGTCCCCACACATTACCATATGTCCCCACAGCTGAGAACCATCAGATGATTGTTACAGGTGAAAGAGAACTACCTGGAAGGAAATGACCAGTGATGGTCTTTGTCTGTCCCTTCAAAGGGGGGCAAAGCCCACAGCCCCCAGTATTTACCTGAGCATCCGCTAGCTCACTCTGTAGGACCTTTCTGGCTGAAGTGGCTTCTTTTTCTTCCTTTTTGGCATGCACAAGGGCCTCCTCCAGTTGCTGCATGTCCCCCTACAGTGAAACACTGGGTCAGGCTGTGCTGAAATGTATGCTATGCCTAGAAAGCTGACTTGGTGGAGTGAAATGAATGAGAAGACCTCCCTGGACACAGAATGGCTGTGGTCACAATGTGCCTGCCATGGGCGCAAGATGACACAGGACACCCAGCAGCCGGGATTCTTGGATGTGTGAGCCTGTCTGCAGTTCTAGTTCTAGCCACAGGTGAACACCCAAATTATCTAGGGCATTTTGAAAACACAAATATCCAGGCTTGCCCCTGGAGACTCAGAAGCTCTGGGTATCTGGAAGAGGTCTGCTGCTGATCTTGATGGATACCCAGGATTCTCTCTTACACTAGCAGCTGCCATGAGTACGTGCGTCTCTCCAGCAGCTTCTCACTTCCAGAGGGTCTAGCAAACTGCATAATTGGTTTGGTAAAACCTCTGTAACCTCAGAAACATCAATTATGTGTTAAGAAACAAGTTTCAAGTGAGAATCAGCCTAATGGTAGTATGAAGATGGCTTCTGCAGGTGGCTGGAGGCCCCACAAAGCCTCTACAGGTTAAAGCATCTGACATCGGGATCGGTGGGGATTCCTGTATCCATTCCTCAGTTTCCCACCCTGACCACATCAGCCCTGACCCAGGCCTCCCATTCACACCTCTTCTAGAGGAACAAAAGAAGCAGTTCACAGACAGGATCTACTTGGGATTGGCTTTTCCTACTAAGGTATGGCAATAAACCCCTTCAACCTCTTCCCCACCTCTGAAGCCACTCAGCTCCAAGGTATCCATCAAGATCAGCACACGGTGAGCCTCACCTGGCACTTCTGGAGCGTTTCCTTCGCTTGGGCTTCATCGCCCTTCAAGACCTCGACCTGCTTCTGCAGCTGAGCCACTCTCCGCTCCAGCTCTCCAATTCTTTCCTGCAGCTTCTCGTTCTCCTCCTTTAGTGCCTTCTCACGGATGGCAGCCCCCACCTGGTCCTGCTCTGTAGCGTTGCTCCGGATGGCCAGGACCTCCACATTCTGTTAAAAACATGGAGCAATGAGCAAAGGAACTGGCGTCCACAGGCAGCCCCCCAGCTGTGAGTGGCTGACATCTACAAAAAACCCACCAAGTGCCAGCCTTGTGCTTAGCTGGGAGTGGAGGGGTTGGCAATGATAGCCTGCAAGGCTTTTAGAAAGGAAGGGTGGGATGGGGTGAAGATCAATGGTGGGTTAGAGCACATGCTTTGTACGCACAAGGCCCTGGGTTTGATTCCCAGTGCATGAAACAAAAAAAAAAAAAGTAAAAACCAACGAAGCTGTTTTGGAACACAGCCACGCCCACTTGTTTGCAGATTGTGGCTTCAAGCCACAACACAATCAGTCAAGGCAAGGCCTCCGGTGTCACAAAACATAGAAGACTTGCCATCTGGCTCTGTAGAAAAGCTTGCCAGTTCTCACTTGTGCCATCCTTCACATGGGTTCTCCACCTTGTGACAAGACTCAGGGTGGGTGCTGCTCTTATCACACCTCAAAGATGAGGAGACTGAGATCTGGGTACATGAAGGTGCCCAGCATCACTTAGGAAGAGCTGTACTCGGGCAGACAGAAGCCAGAACCTGATGCATAGCCCACACCTTCCAACAGGTCACTTCCTTGCCCCCCCCCACCATGGGCAGGGCCCTTAACAGAAGCTCATGATGGAGGACGGCTTGTATGTGCAATTTGTTAAAGTCCAATGTAAACAAATTAAAGTTTGCTGAAGTTTCATAGACCACAGTATAAATACCATCATCTGAGAATGGGCTTGAACTGCACATAATTCACAACAGAAAAGGATGACAACTATAAGGTGATTTCTGTTGATTCCATGTCACATGGGTTTTCTATTTTGACCTTAGAAACTTATAGTGATGACGAGTGGTCCTGTCCAGACCTCTGGGCTGTTCTCCATTTCTCCACTACTATAAAGATGCCCATATCTGCAAGTCTCATTCTCACAAAATGACAGCGCAGAGGCCTGCAAGCAAGGATAGACTTGGGGAGGACATGATTCAGCTTTGAAAGCCTATCTTACAGCCCACTGGGAAGAGCCATCTGCGAAAATTGTTTGCTTGCTTGCATAGCCTTCTGGAAAGATCTTTAAATCTTTTAACAGTACAGTAAGCTGTATTAACCTGAACTTAGCCAATTAGAGAGTTTCAGAAACCAGAGCATCTTTGCACAACCCAAAATGTTTAATTCTGTACATATGAGAAGACCCATTGGTGCCAAGCAGCCAAGTTACCGTGAGGTTAGTGGGCATTGCTGGGAGCAAACTAAGGGAGCAGAGGTGGGATTTCCCAGGGTTACTTGGATATCATTCCCTAATGAAACCAGCAAGAGAATGTTTCATAGAGAAGAACGCAGGAGAAAGAAGACAGTGTTGAAATCTTAAAGAGTGATCTAAAGAATCCAAAAACTGATCAGACTAGCCCATTTGTGCCCTGTCTTATGTCTTAAGGGGATATAAAGCCACATGTATCAAGACAGGGCAGTACTGGCATAAGGACACACACAGAGATCAATGAACAGAACATGGAGGACAAACATAAACCCTTACATTTACTGTCGATCGATTTCAAAATGATTCAATGGGGAAAGCATGACCTTCTGCAAGTGGTACTGGGACAACTGGATAGCCACATGCAAAGGAACGAAGTGAGACTCTTTCCTTACATGATGTAGAAAATTGAACTCAAAATGCATCCTAGATCGAAATGTAAGAGCTAAAACTACAAAACCCTTAGATGGTAATACAAGAGTAAATATCTGGATCCCACGTTCGGTAATGACTTCCAAGCTTCAACCCCAAAAGCACACTGACAAAATAAGGAGGTCTAAACCTTCTGATTCAAAACCTTTCATGCTGCAAATGATACCATCAAGATGATGCCAAGATAACCCAGAGCAAGAGAAAATATTTATAAATAAGCCAATGTTCAATATAGGACACATCTAAAATATATAAACAACTCAATGTAATAATAAAAAGACAAATATGCCATTTTTAAATGGCCAAAAAGCCAATTAGATACCTTTTTCAAAGATATACAAAAATCCAATAAGCAGGAATACATAATCTAGGAGAACCATAGATATGTGGGGGGCGGGGCAGGAAGGGAGGGAATCGATAATGTAGCCTACTCTTTACTCCCCAGAGAAACCAAATAATACTTATGCAATCATTTAATCCTGGAAAATGCACTATACACACACACACACCCATACACACACATTTATATCTGTTATGGGGGAAACACAGAAGAATCAAGAGACTGAGGTGGAGGTAGATAGTGGGGCTATTCTGGATTAGAACCAGGGGCATATCATATTGTTAGTACCTATGCATCCATGATTGTATGACAACTCAATTCCTCAACATTTTTAAAAATCTAATAAGCACATGAAAAGATCTATTCAACATCATTAGTCATTAGGCAAAGGCAAATGAAAACCACAATGAAGCGCCAATTCACACCCACCTAGGATGACTATAATTAGAAAGACAGGAACAAGTGCTCAGAAGGATGCAGAGAAATCAAAATCTTCAGACATTCCTGGTGGGGATGTAAACTTGTTTAACCACATAGGAAAGTAGTCTGGTGGCTCCTCAAAATGTTATTCTATGACCTAGAAATTTCACTCCTTGGTATGTACCTAACACAAAAATGTATGCTCACAGAAAAACTTGTACATGAATGTTTAGAGCATCATTATTCATCAGTATCCAAAAAGTAGAAACAGGGCTAGAGCAGTGGCTCAGCAATTACAGTGCTTGCTTGGCATGTGTGAGGACCCTGATTCAAACCCAAGCACCACGTACACAACGAATTGTTGGAGCAATGGAAGCCACATGAAGAACTAAAGAAAATGATTCTTTCATCTCTCACTGTCCTCTCTTTAAAAAAAAAAAAAGAAACAACCTCCAAAGTCCATCAACAAATGAAAGAATTAAAAAAATAGGGCATGTGGACATATTCACGGAGTGGAATGTTATTTGGCCATAAAAAGGAAGGAAATATTGACACACACAGTATGCATCACACACATGAACCTTAAGAACATTCTACTAAGTAGAAAAGTCAGTCACAAAAGACCCATATGACACTCACATGAAATGTCTAGAACAGCAAATCTACAAAGAAGGAAAAGAGCTTAATGGTTGGCCAGGGATAGAGGGAGAGATATGGGGGGCAGGAGAGACAGCCCGAGTCTGGGATTTCTTTTGGGTGGGGGGTGGGGGATGAAAATGTTCCAGTATTGACTGTGATGATAACGGCACAACTCTGGGAATGTGCTAAAAACCACTTAATTGTACATTTCAAATAGCTGAATTGCACATCATGTGAATCGTATCAATATAACTGTTTAAAACAAAAAGAAAGAGAGAGGAGAGGGCTGGAGGCCAGAGCAGGGATGATGGGGGACTGATGTGTTTGTCCCAGAGTCCTGTGGTTTGCTGAAGTGTCTGTGAGAGAAAGGCAGACTAGAGACATCTGCCCAAACCTTTCAGTAAAGCAAAGAACACACCCACAGCCAGGGTGGGTTCGTTCACCCAGAGGTCTCAGGAACAGCAAGGATTCTGGAAAACAGACTGTTTATCCTGACTTTGGGTCTGATCAACACCCTGGCATGCTAGCTAAGGGTACCTGGTGAGTGTTTTAATACCTAGAACTTGATATGCAAGCTTGGCTCACGGCTGGACAACTTTCACAGGGAGCACGTGTGTGTCTACACAGACCTGTTTCAATGATTTATAAAGTGATAATACACTTTTCTCCATGTTGCCACACTGTGGTGAACCACATTACGTTCACAAATACTTTATAAGTCTCTGTTGACAAACCTTTCTAGAAACACCCTCCTGGCCTGGTCCTCTCCCACCCCCTCCTTTATACACCCACTTCACTATTTTATACATAGTTCATAAAATAACTTCCCTCTCCTGAAACCGTACCTAATATACCTGCAGAGGTCCTGGAATCTAAAAAGACAAATAAAAATCATACCACTTTGTTCAAGGCAAGGACTACATGTGGGTTCTTCTCCGAGAGCTGCCAGTTAAGGAAATTGCTCCAGAGCACCTCCAAGGCCTCCCCACTGGGAAATGCTTTGATCTAGGTGTCTTTTCCAAAGGCTCAAGTCTGTGTCTCCCTCATGTGGCAAAGGGCACAGAACCACAGCATGACAGAGTGGGAAGAGAGCCACTCAGAAGGAGGTCACTGGGCACAAACTCTGCCACCCCACTCACATGCAGGAGCAGTGCTTCTGGGGCTCTTTGATCTTAAGTCCTACATGTCATAACAAGATTAGAGAGGACGTGCCATCAGAAAGGAAACCAAAGAGCATGCATCTGACATGCTTAGCTGTCTCACACCACGTGTAATGCTTATTTTAAAAGGATGATGAGGATTCACTTTTTAGTATTTCATTATTCACTCATACATACAGGTATCGAATAGTTAACAAAAATCAACTAATTCTTCTGCTACTCCAGAAAGTTGGAAATTATACACTAGATAATCACCACAAAGGCCAAAGTAGGAAATGCGTTATTTTCTATTGCTTTTCAAGACTGGACTATCACTAAAAGTCACACTTAGATCATTTTTTCACCTATCAGACAGCCAAGGTCAAAAGATTTGATAATGCAGAGTGGGGGTGGGGTAAGGAGACAAGCACTCTCCTCCATGGCTGAGAGGGCGAGAAACTGGTAGCAGTTCCTAGGAGGCAACTGAGTAGCCCATATGGAAGTCAGAATGAACTTTCCTTTTGCCCCAGAAACTTCTAGCACTTCATCCTACATGGATGCAACATCACATATCGATGGCACTGCGACAGCCAAAGATTGCAGACAACTAAACACCAATTCATTGGGCACTAAATAAATTACATCAGTTCAAGGGTATTCTGCCCAACTGAGGGAAAAAATGAAAAGTGAAGAATAAGTGCACATGGCGCCCCTCTGTGTGTACAAGGGGGAATGGATATGGATCTACTTGGTGACACTAGAGCCTGGTGACACTGACTGGCTCTGAGGAAGGAAACTGGGCTATGGAAAAAGTGGGGAGGAGTTTTCAATTGCAAACCCTCTTAGAATTTTTGGACCATGGGAATTCAACACATATTAAACCTTTTTTTTTTTTAATATACATTTTCTTTTCAAAGCCTGAGCATCAATGGCCACAGGTACTTGGAGCACAATTCACCTCCTTGGCCAAGTCCTCACCTCCTCCAGCCTCAGGAAACCCCTTCCTGGACTATTCACAGGCACTTCTGGGCCATGAAAGATAACGGAGACCAAGCCTGGGAGCAGCTGTACAAACAGCACAGTGCCAACTCTCCCACGCCGGCTCACATAGTTAAGCAATTCCTTTTCACCACGTATAGCTGGGAGAGTGGGAAAGGCCCAGATGGCCCGGGACTTGCAATTGCATGAGTTGTTCTCCAACTTTTCCACCCAAGCAATCCTAAGGTAGAAAAGTACAACGTAGGGTGATGAGAGAAATCCCAGGGGCAGTGAAAAACTGCTTTCAGGACTCACGTTTTTCCCCACTAAAAATGTATGTAAGTCTTGCATTTGACACTAACATTTTTCATTTCACACCGTATCTCTTTTTATATGAAGGATACTGTGAGCTTGGTGTCCTCGGAAGCTGCAGCTTTGCCCTGTGACTTTACCAAGCACCCTCCTTCCCACCCTCTCTGCATACAAACACAGATCTCAGACTGAGTAAAAACCCTAAATCACCTCCAGAATGGAATTCTCATTTTTACTTAAAAAAAAAAAAAAAGGCATATGTGACAGTGTCGAGGAGCAATGGATCTGCAGCTGGCCAGATCAGGTTCAAATCCAGGAGGTGCCTCCTGCGGGGGCCTTCCACTCCACCTGGCCTCACAGAGCCCAATTCCTTGACTGTAAAAGGGTAGGAAGCACCTACTCCGTGCATTATTGTAGATATCTGTTTAAGTGAGATCACTGCCCTTGAGAGGGCATTATCAGGGCTGCTGGGCCAACCAATCCGGCATGTTTCCCAAAAGGAAGGGACTGTGCACAGCTTGGCCTCTGTGGCTCTCCGTCACTATGCCTGGCTTCAGGCCATGACCTGCACATTTTCACCAGCTACAAATCAAGCCTACACTTTTCAAAAGGAACCATCAAGATCTTCTAAGAGCCTTTCCAGAGTAACTACGCAAAGATGACACCCATCTTATTTCGATAACAAGTCAGTTTTCTCGATTGGTTAATTCATTGAAAATTTAGGACCATTTCCCAATCAAGGTTGGTCTGGAAAACTAAGAGCAACTAAGAAAACAATTCTTCCCAAAAAGGCAAACAGCATATTGGAATTGCTAAATTTCCACTACTTTTAAAACACTTGACTTTTAACCATGTGTTCCAATTACTAATTTAAAAGGAAGGGAGAAAAACAATATGTAATTGGATCACATAGACAAAGGAACAAAGCCCCACTTTGCAAGATACCACTGAGCATTACGAATAATGACCAGCTTGCAGCTCACGTTTGTGAGTTAATGCTCACGTTGAGAAATGTTTGCACTGTCTCCTAGAACAGGGGACATTTTTACTTATGACAAACACATGAAAGAGCACTATCACAGGCCATGTCTGAGTGTTCCGCCTGGTCAGAGCACTTTGCAGAGCACAAACTTGACACCTCGGACAGCCTTGCTCCTGATGGAGAACAATTAACACAGAGGGCACTGAGGCCGCCTGGCTGGTCCTGTGTGCAGACATATCAGGTTTTACTAATTAACAAGGCCTCCGGCACAGTCAGCTTTTGTTTCCTTTCTGTCTCCCTTTTTTTGCTGAATGAGTAAAAACAGCTGATGCATGGAGGGTGTGGAGGGTGTGGAGGGTGTGGAGGCCAGGGAATGGAATGTAGGTTTATCAGTTCCATCTCGCTGGCCACCCCCACGCTCCAGTGTGTTGAGGCTGCAGGAGCCCAGCTGAGAGGCATCACAGTGATCCTAGGTCAGTTCATTTGCTGGAAGGTTACTGTCTTTTCCCCAACACAGCTGTTCAAGTCCACTGTGGATTGTGCAAGGAGGTCCCAGGTCACCAATAATGAGTTCCTTCCTCACTCCGAGAGAATAGGAAACCTCATCCCTTGTGCTGTGTCTTCAGCTTCCCCTGTCCCCATCTGAGCAACAGTAAACTCTTTAGGTATAGAAACAGCATATGTTTTCATAAGGAATCCCTTCATCCCTTTCCCTAGTCATCTGTAATTTCACTGGCCCAAGGTCTCTGAGACTTCTCAAATTCAAGTGAACATAGGAATCACCTGGGGATTTCAATAAAACACTCATTCTGCTCAGGAGCAGGCGCAACTCTGCAGTTCTGACAAGCTCTAAGTGAAGCAAGATTGTTGGTATGCAGATGCCACCTTGGCCTGAGGTCTAAACTGCTGCTCTGACCTCCTGCAGAGATGCAGGCTCAGCTCCCACTAGACAAGTCCTTCATGCCTCTTGGTACAACTCTAAGATGAGGATGTGCATCACAAAGGACGTTAACCGTGCTCATTACCAAAACCCCAAATATTTTCAAAGAGTGGATTTGAAAGCCAAGACAATATTCAATGTCCTTTTATTAAAAGTTATGGATTCTGGACCAGACAGCCAACTTACTATATGATGACTTTTGGAGTCATTGAACTTCCATCTGCCTCGGTTTCCTCCTAACATGAATGGGTTGGTCTAGCTAACTTCAGTGTCCCTGCCAACTCTAACAGCACAGGATTCTCGAATGGACCAGAAGAAATCGGGCAGTATTAGGCAATCACAAAATTACATAAACTAAGACGTGTAGAGGTTTCTCTCCAAATCATGTTTATGTGTTATCTCCAATGCTGTCAGCTGTCAGCTCACCCAGGGCGTTTGTGTCCGTTTTCTTTTTTTGTTTTGTTTTGTTTTTTTTTTAAGAAAGAGGGACAGTGAGAGAGAGAGGGAAACAACTTTATTTAGTTTTTCATGTGGCCTTTGTTGCTACAACACTCAGTTGTGTAGCAACCCCAGTTGGTGCTGGGGTTCGAACTCGGGTCCTCGCACATGCTAGGCAAGCGCCGTAACCGCTGAGCCACCGCTCCAGCCCATGTGTCAGTTTCCTTGAATAGAGCAGTGACCACCTAGAACCAAGGACCATGTCTAATGACAGATAACTTGGGGCCAGTAAGGCAGAACAGAGTGGCCCTAGCTTATTCTCTCCCTGTGATCACTAACTCATCGTAACTCAGGGCTAAACAGACAATGCTTAATGAAGATTTTATTTACATCCTGTGTTTTTGTTGCCCTGGTGGAAATTTACCTCTGTACAGAACTATCTAAAACTCCCTTTTGCAATATTCAATTATTCATTTTTCTATAGTAACTCAATAATTATGTCAGTTAAAAATATAATTGGTCTCCTTTACAAAGTCATGAAATCAGTGATATGTGAAATCAGTCGATTTGGCTTCCCTTTAAACAATTAAGAAAACATGGGGCTGGAGCGGTGGTTCAGCAGTTACAGCACTTGCCTGGCATGCATGAGGATATGGGTTCGAACCCCAGCACCATATACATAACAAAGTGTAGGAGCAGCGAAAGCCATGTGAAAAGCTAAATAGAACTGATTCCCTCTTACTCTTTCACTGTCCCTCTCTCTTTAAATAATAATTTTAATAATAATACTAATAATAAAGAAACCAGCAAGATTCATTCTGAATGGCCTGTAACTCAGACACAGGTCCAAGAGAAAACTTAAGATAATAAAATTCTAACACTTGTTCACAAAATGCATTTCACATGGATTCTCCTGAAAGCCACACAACATATCTACAGAGATAATCAAGAAGAGAATAAAAATATCTATGATAAAAATGCTCTGCATCCAAGTAGAGAAAACAGTGATTTTTCCCAAAAGGCAACATGCTCAACAGTTCAGGCCTCAACATATAACACCATTCTGTTCAAATGAAAAGTCCAGAATAGGCAAGTCCACAGAGAGTGAGCAGACAGGCTGGCAGTTGACAAGGGATGGGGGAAGAGGGAATTCAGTGACAGGGACTTCATTTGAGAGTGACAGAAATGTCTTGGAATTAGCAGTTGCTCAAAGTATGAATTGATTTAAAAAACAATGAATTATACACTTGAAAAAGGTGAATTTTGTGTTAATGACTGTGTAGGGGAATTGTTTTGTTTTGTTTTTTTATATCCGGGATTGAACCCAGGGGTGCTTAACCACTGAGCCACATCCCCAGCCCTTTTGATTTCTTTTATTTTATTTTGAGACAGGGTTTCTTTTTTCTTTTTTAATTCATTAAACATAGTCTTACAATTAGGAGGGAATCATCATCAAACAATGAAGAACAAATGTATAATGACAGACTAAGCCAAGGCTGCTGCCATTCCATGATTCCCCATGGTTCCATGTTTCCCCCTACTTAAACCCCATGTTAATTGGACTTCTCATGGAAGTCGAAGGTTCCCCTCTGATTAGATTCCCCCATACTCCCTCCATCCGGTTCTGACAGGGTTTCACTAAATTGTTTAGGGTCTCACTAAGTGGTTCAGGCTGGCCTCAAACTTGTGATCCTCCTGCCTCAGCCTCCTGAGTCACTGGGATTACAGGTGTGTACCACTACGCCCAGCTTGTGTTATATGAACATTATCTCAATAAAAACAGAAGAAGAAAACAAAAAGCTCAGGCTTTAGAGCCAACAGACTGAATTGGCCTGGCCTGTTCCTCTCATGGCCTCTGTTGCCCTATTGTTCAAAAAATGAACCCTGAGACATTACACAAAGCACTTAGCATTGCTTCTCTGCATCCTTAGCAGAGTAAGAGCTCTGCTGAGGATGGCTGTACTTTCAGGTCAGGCAGCCCAAAGTTAACACAGCCTGTTTTGTGGCTTGGTGTAAGACTTCTGTGAGTCTCTACTAGGTTCATCCAGAGGTGGGAGGCAGGCAACAGTTTCAGCCCACTCCCCCCTACACAATAGCATAGAAGGGAGAAGAAGAATCCAAACCCACCAACTGGGGGCTGCAGCTACTCCCACACTCTCACCATATTTCATATGGCCTGGAGTCCATACTTTCCACTACACTTGGGCTTTTTATTTTAACACCACCTACTTTTAAAATTTTTACAGAATGTTCCTCAGTCTCCCTGGGTCCTCTCAGTCTCTAGGACATAAAAAGAGCCCACATCCTATTGATAAGACCCCGCTCCCACCCCATGAGGGCTAGTAATGCGGCCCTGTGAGCAGCATGTGAGATTCCTGATTATAGAACTCAGCATCCCTTCGCTTTGTGCCACCAACCTTCAAGGAGCTGCTGGCTGGGAAGGGTCTTGTGGGTGAAGGCAGGAAAAAAGCAGGGGTTAGACTCCCAGTTAGATTAATTTGGTCACAGAAAGACCACACGGCCCTACAAATGGTTACAAACCAGCTCGCGCACACGTCGGACAGGTCAAACAGGATCTTTGAAGAAGATAAACAAGAGGGTTTTCCCAAGCGCTGCCTCCTGGGGAGGTGTGGACAACCCTCCAAGACAAACGAAGGCTGAAGGCTGGAAGGATCTGGAAGCTCACAGGACCTAATCAAAGCCACAGTTCCGACTGCTCCTCTTCCCAGAAACCATGTTATGGGTGAAATCTGATCCTTCCACTTCCCCGCTACCATATGTTCATAAATGCTGAGGATCAAACTCAACTGCAGAAAATGTGCTATTTCAAAACCTTAAATAAAAATGCTTAGACCAAGAACTGTCACCCTGATGGTCGTTCTCATGAGTGCCTCTTCACACGCTCACACTAGAACAAATCACCGCAGAGAAAATGATAGTCTTTTCCCTTTGCCCCTCTACCCGCATGGCCACAAGAACAATGCTGACCAGGACTGGAGGAAAGGAAGGACCCGCATCACCTTGGGAGGCAAGAGGCGGATATCCCTAGCCAGCATGGACACGGATTCCTACAACCTCCAGGGTTCAGACAAACAGCAAGAGTGACCTTTACTTATCTCCGCCCTCACAGTGGCTGTTCCCTGGGACAGAGTAGAGTACAAGAGACTCCTGCAAAACCTGCACTTGCTTCTCTGCAGAACCTGCTGGGGTCAGCAGCCAGTGTCACCTGACTGGCAGGGAAGACAGGGCCTACAACAGAAATGCCCTGATCCAGGTGTGTTCCCTTGCCCACTCTAGGGTTTTGTGCATATAAAAGTTCCTCTCAATTGCAGTTTGGTTTTCACAAAAACAGGGGTGGTATTTATGGATCTATTCACTGCACAGATGAAGAAAAATGAAAGACCAGCGTGCCACGTGTCAAAGCACCAGTCATTATAGAAAGAGCAAATAGGGTCCAGGAAGGAACTGCTAAGCTCATTCAGAAGTTAGGAAGCAAAATCACAGACATCCTTCTAGACAGAGGCCTTGCAACCTTCTGGCTTCTGCTTCCTTCCTTGGACCAATTATTTCCCAGCCATGCTGTGGGTACAATTCTCATGTTGTCCTTCCTTTTCTGAATGGAGAACAAAATGTCACCTTCCTCCTCAGAAAAACTGGGAAAGGGGCTGGAGCGGTGGCTTAGTGGTTACGGCACTTGCCTGGCATGCACAAGTACGCGAGTTCAAACCCCAGCACCACGTACACAATGAAATCTCAGAGTAGCGAAGGCCATGCGAAAAACTAAATAAAAATTCTCTCTCTCTCTCTCTCTCTCTGTCCCCTCTTTCTTTAAAAAAGAAAAGAAAAACTGTGAAAGGCAGAGGGGTGGAGTGTCAAGTCAATCAAAGACCTGACCCAGGATCACTCTAGGGTGGGCTACTGTGTTGGCTTTTTGTTATGAGGTTGAGACGCAATATGTATAAAGTATGAAGCTTTTGGACAAGAATGTAGGGTTGTAGGAATGTAGGAATGCAGAGATGTAGAAACTGTAGTGATTATTGGTAACTCTCATTATCTGTACCCTGTTTTTATCACTTACCAACTATGAAATGGAGCTTGTTTCCTGCTCTGTATTATGGGGAAATAATGTCCATTCAGTGGCTACAGGGGCTCAGCATGTCTGTGGAGGCATCCAGCACAGAGATAGGCATAGGTAGCAGCTGCTCAGTAACCGTGAATACCTCACCCTACCCCTTCTAAGCCCTTTATCCGACCTGTCCTGAGCAAACCTATGTTAGTCAGCTTTCCATTGCTGTATCAAAATAACTGAGAAAATCAACTCAAAAGGAGGAAAGGTTTATCTTTCATTTCCAGAGGTTTAAGTCTGTGGTCACTTGCCCAAAACTATAGACCTATGGTGAGGGGGAACATCATGGTAGAAGCACATGGTAGAGGTAAGCTGCTTGTCTCATGGTGGCCAACAAGTGGGGGAAAGAGAAGCAGGGCCAGGGTCCCAACAAAGTCTTTTAGGACATGCTCCCATTCATCAAATAGGCTCAGGCTCCTAAAGTTTCCACCACCTCCCAAAACCACCACCGGGGGATTAATTCTTCAACACACAAGTCTTCAGAGAACATTCTAGAGACAAGGAAGACCTATGGGCTGAGGAAGGTGAAGCACACACTCTGCACAGGTGGAGAAGCCCAGTCTTTGGCCTTTGGCCCTGAGCTCTGGGTTGCCCTCCAGGCTCAGCTGATGGAAGTCTCTTCCCCCACCCAAGTGAATTCCCTGGCTGCCAGTTACAGACACAAGCACTGCATCTACCAAGTGACTCTGAACTTGGCCTATTTTCCAGCCTGAGCTCAGAGATGCCCACAGCAGCCCAGGTGATCCACTGAGTCTGGGAAAGCCTCTTGGACATTATTTGCAGAGACCTAGCCCTAGCTCACCCCTGGGACCAAGTCTACAGGAGTAGGGACGTCCCTTGCCAGGGTCCCTACTGACTTACTGTTGAGGATCCAGACAGCCTGGCCCCATCCTAGCCCCAGCTCTGATAGTTATCATGGTACAGTGAGTCCCTGAGGAGAAATAGACCTCGCATCTAGAAAAATCTGCCATTTGCCAAAAAAAATTTCCTGTCAAACACTAAAAGCATCCCAAACTGTGCATCCTTAGACAGGAGTCTAATGAGCTGCTATCTTCAGTACTGAATCCTCCCTGCTGTTCTCACACCTGTGAAAGTGGCCTAAATGGAAGGAACACTGGCGGCTGCATGGAAGCCCGTGTCCTGGATCCACAGCAGCCCCCAGGACTGTTGAACCTGAGGCAAATCACAACGCATTGAGCCTCATTTCCACAGCCACAGAATGGCAGGAAGGGAATCCAATTAAGGACCTCAGTTCCCACTGAGGGTCTACATCACTGCATATACAAGTTGAATAAGGCACAGTGCCATTCTTAGAGACTTTAAAGTCTCTAAAGAAGAGTTAAACGTGTTTACAACTAACAGAAGTAATCATGGGCTAGAGAGAGGCTCGTGGGCACTAAGGTCTGCTGGTCTCTAAGGTCACAGCCATCTCTGTGATTAAGAAGATGGCATCTAATGGAGGAAATCATGCTGAGTGAAATTAGCCAAACCCAGAGACTCAAGGGATAAATGTTTTCCCTTATTTGTGGAGGCTGGAGAAAAATCCAGACTCAGGTGAAAGGTAGTTAAGCCCTTGTACTAGACCCACCAAAGGGTAGCAACTCCTAATCTAGGGAAACCACAGATATGTAGTGGCAGGGTCGGGAGGGGGAGGCAAGGGAGCAGAGAGGGAAGAACGCTGGGGAGGGATCTAGGGAGATAATCAACAATGTGGCATACTCTCCCTGCCCCACAGAAATCAAATAATACTTATGCAATCAGTTAATGCTGGAAAATTCATAATCTTGTATGTATATATACAGAGACATTTATAGCTGTTGCAGGGGGGAAATATAGAAGAATCAAGACACTGGGGGTGGGGGATGTAGGGGTGACTCTGGATTAGAATCAAATGCATATCATATTGTTACCTTAATTGCATCTATGATTGTATAATAACTCTTTAATTAAAAAAAAAAAGATAGCATCTGTGTTCTTCTCTCTGACCTACCAGTTTCCATTTCTGCAGATAAGTTAAAACAGGCCTGGGGAGCCATTCCTTCATTCTTATCTCAAAGTCAGACAATGTCAGAGTTTTTTCAGATGCCAGATTTCCTAGGTCCAAACCCTAACTGGAATCCCTAATAATCCCTTCCACCTCCTCACCACCTCTCTGACAGGTGAGCAGCCATCCCACCTTGTCTTCTTTAGGCTAAACTTTCCAAGGCACTTCCTCACTCACTGGGACATAGTACCAAATATCCTCTCAAAGTATAGGGCCTGAAACCACAGCAGCACTCCCTGGGGGAATCTGACCTGACTTCATCCTGACAGCCAACTAATTCCCAGCTCATGAGATGGATTCCAAGCAAACTCATTAGATCCCTCATTACATCACATCTGCATGAAGGCCAAAGATGAAACCTAAGCTTCACCAACTAAACAAAGTTTTGGACACCTCTAGACATACCCCAATCTCTTAGACCCTTCCCAGGATTTCTCCTTCAAAAGTAATGCTGGTGACAGAGGGTGTCACTGCTGGGGTCCTGCCCCCACCCCTTCTATGGCTACTAGTCCCTTTCTTCTTTCCTCACCATCTGGGTTTCCCTCTGACCTCCATGCACTTCTCAGATAGGTCCTGGAGATCACCTCTTGCTGAAAACCGAATGCCACTAAGTAGTATCTTAACTTCCAGGACAAATAAGACAACACCCTTTTCCCTTAACCTCTCTTCCCCTCCTACACTGCTTCTCCCCCTTTATGGCCACCATCCCCGTTCCATCCCATGCCAGGGGAACCGGACAAGAGGCCTCTACGTGGGCCCAAGAAAATTGCTGGTGGCACCGCCCCAGGACAAGGCTCTGGGCAAGCAGGCGGAGCATCTACTGAGCACTCACTCGGTGTCAGGCGTTGTGCCAAGAGGCATCTCAGTTAATTCTTAGGTTCCCTCCACCAAGGGAGGCACTATAATTTTTGCTTACACGTGAAGAAATAAAGGCACTACGAACTTATATCTTTTGCTTAAAGCAGTCACTAAACTAGTAAGCAAAGGAACCAGGATGTAACTATGGGCAACCTAATCTGAGAGCCAGCAGGCTAAAAACTAGATGGTGAAACCTTTTGGGAAGGCCAGCATCTTGCTCCAAACCAAGCCTTGCCCAGTGCCTGACACACAGTGCACCCACTGTCCAAGTTTCCTGAATTAATCAATTTGACATAGGTTTTTAAATGTCTAGGTGCAGGGACTGGAGCAGTGGCTCAGCGGTTGCAGCACTTGCCTGGCATGCATGAGGACGCAGGTTCGAACACCAGCACCACATGCACAGCAAAGTGTCGGGGCAACAAAAGCCACATGAAATAAATAAAATTTGATTCTCTTTCTCTCTCTCTCACTGCCCCTCTCTAAAAAAAAAAAAAAATGTCTATGTGGTATGGTTTAGATATGAGGTGTTCCCCAAAGGTCATGTGTGAGAATGCAAAAAGGTTTAGAGGTGAAAAGATTGGGTTATAAGAACCTTAGCCTAATCAGTGCATTAATCCGGATAAGGGTTAACTGTGTGGTAACTGTAGGCAGGTAGGGTGTGGCTGGAGGAGGTGGGTACCTGGGAGGTATGACTTTGGAATATATTTTGTCTCTCTAGTTCCCGGTGATGTCCCCAGCTATTTTCCTCTACCACACCCTTCCACCATGATATTCTGGCTTACCTTGTGGCCCAAGGAATGGAGCCAGCCACCTATGGACTAAGACCTCTGAAACCATGAGCCCTAAAATAAATTTTTCCTCCTCTAAAATTGTTCTTGTCAGGTCTTTGGTCTCAGCAGAAAAAAAGCTAACTAAAACACTAGGTCTATGACACTGACACTCTAATACGCTGTG
>PVKS010000113.1:252103-270096 GCA_004027875.1 Aplodontia rufa
TAGCCACTCCATTTCCTGAAGAGATTAAGTGGCTTGTTTAAAGTCACACAGTGAAATTCCAGCCACCAGGGAACTTGATGGTCTTACCTCTGATTTAACTCCCTGGTCAGGCATTATCTGTTAACCTGCAAAACAGCTCTCAGGCTCTCTGGCCCAACCACACCAGCTGAATACATGCTGCCTCCACCCCACTGCCTGGGAGCCCCAGGGCTCCCAGGAGTCCTGGGCTTATCCAGCTCCAGAAAAACAGAAAATTTCCTCTTTGCTTTCTGCTGCTGATAGTGGCTGCTGGCCAAGGGGAAAGGGTGTGAAGAAAAACATCTTACATTTCCTTCTCAACCTGAAAGAGGCATTCCCTGTTCCCACCACCGCCCACCCCCCCAAGCCCAGGTTCCCACTGCTAAAAAGCCAGGCTCCCCAAATCTAATACACATCTCAGCTCCAACCCATTCACACAATGTCTTCCAGAATGATCTTGCCAGGGCAACACTTCCACCAGGACATAGCTCAGAACCCAGAACGACTCCTAGCATGTAACAACCTGAATCCAAATGCCTGCCAGCCTGACCTCTAAAAGCTTCCTGAATTGACCTCAATCTACCTGTTCAAGTGATCTTGCCGAAGTCTTCCAATCAAGACTCGAATCAAACAGATTCCTCTCTGCATAGTGTGGCAGGCTCAGTCTCCGTGGAATAGCACCCAGGACAAGTAATTACATAATGTAATATTTTCCCAAGAATATTTTAAAAACAAAAGTACTGTGGGAATCTTTGAAAAATAGACTGTGACCTGGTCATACAATTCTGAAAAATTCTAATATTGGAGTCCTTCCTTAGAGAATCACAATCCACACTTTGCCTACATAAAGGTTTTGAGAAGTCATACAAGAAAAGCCATCTAAGCCAGGCATGATGGTGCATACTGTAATCCCAGCAGCTCAGGAGGTTGAGGCAGGAGGATCACAAGTTCAAAGCCAGCCTCAGCAATTTACTGAGGCCCTAAGAAACTTAGACCGTGTCTCAAAATAAAATATAAAAAAGGCTGAGGATATGACTCAGTAGTTAAGCACCGCTGGGTTTAATCCCTAGTACCAAATATTTTTTTTTTAAAGGATAGAGAGGGAAAGTGACAGAAAGAATTAGTTTTTCATGTGGCTTTTGCTACTCAGACTTCGTTGTATACGTGGTGCTGGGGTTTGAACCCACGTGCTCACGCATGCCAGGCAAGCACCACAACCACTGAGCCACTACCCCAGCCCCCCAAATAAATATTAATTTTTTTTATGAGAGAGAGGGAGAGAGTGAGATACAGGGAAGGTTAGACAGGGAAAGAGAGGACTGATTTTATTTATTTTCACCTGTCCTTTGTTTCTCTGACAATTAATTGTGTATGTGGTACTAGGGTTTGAACCCATGCCCTTGTGCATGCCAGGCAAGCTTTCTAACCACTGAGCCACCACTTCAGCCCCTAAAAAATCTTTTTTTTAGAAAGAAAAGTCTTTTATCTTTCTCCCAGAAGTTCCAAAATTTATCTCAGATTTACCCTTTTTCCTCCACCTCCATCACCTCCACACCAGTCCAGGCTGACAGCATCTCCCACCCGGACAATGGGGTGAGAACCTAGCTGATCTAATCTCTGCCCTCTCCATGCTGCTCCCCACACACCAGGGCAGGAGATATATTTTGAATTCCAAATCAGATCATGTCACCCACTGCTTAAACCTTTCAACAGCTTTCTAACACTCTTAAGGATCAAGGCAAAAATAAACAACTCTCCTTAACTCCGTCCACAGGGCCAACACAGTGCACGGACCTCTCCAGCCCCATCTCACATCACACTCCTCCTCCTCACTCACCCCATCCCTCCACTGACTCTTCCTTTTTGTTTTAAGTTCCCTCCTACATCACGCTCCCTCCCACCACAGGACCTTTGCACATATGCCTGGAAGATTCTGCCTCCACCTCTCCACTACATTAGCTCCTGCTCAGCCCAACAGTCATTTCCTCCAGAACACAGTCCCCGACCACCAGACTGGGTCAAACCCTAGCCCTTCTCTTCCATGAGCCTTGTCACACTTATTTACATCTGCTATTTTTCTTTTTTCTTTTCTTTTTTTTTTTTTTTTAAGAGAGAAGGACAGCGAGAGAAAGAGGGAGAGACAAAGAGAATCAATTTTTATTGAGTTTTTCATATGGCATTTGTTGCTCTGGCACTTAGTTGTGTACATGGGTGCTGGGGTTTGAACCTGTGTACTTGCACATGCCGGGCAAGCGCTACAACCACCAAGCCACAGCTCCAGCCCCGACGTCTGCTATTTTTCTAAACACATATTCCCTTTCGCTGAAGACAGACAACATGTGTCAGTTTTGTTCATTCCACTGAACACAGAACCTGGACCCAAGTAAATACTTTTAAAAAGAATTGTTCCACCAATCGATCTAAGGGTGAGCAACTGTGGTGAAAGAGCGAGCGCAGCAGGCCGCGTTGTGTTCCATGACAGAGAGATCATCCCAGTGCACAGGAGAGGCCACAAGGGGGCCTTCACTGTACCTGGGCAGAAGAGCTGCGCTGCAAAAGGATTGGTGCCAGGCACAGAGAGCTGGAGGCATGACAATGACAGAAGTCTGTGCAGATGCCCCCTTCCTGGTTAATTCCATCTTATAGCTAGACCACCCCACCTCCAATGGAGGGCAGGGGGAGCGCCACCAACCTCCTTTCCAGCTGGGAAAAGAACACAAAGTGCCCCCTAAGAGAGACCCTCTCTATTGCTGAGCTCCTTCCCCACAGGGTCCTAAAGGTCACACCCCTCACGATGCTAACCCGCACCTCTGCTGCACAGCACACCGGCTCTGCTGGCACCCTTGGAGATTAGAGACGCCATTCAGAGATTCCGCGGGGCATGTGCCTGGCCCACCCACATGTTCCACACCTGGGGGACTGCCACGTTTCTGGAATCTGTAGACCTCTCTTCAACCTCACCCCAAGGTTAGCAGCTGTTCCCAATAACTTTCCTGTTAATGACACATTATAAGGCTAGAGTTAAAAGGGCCGAGTTACTCATGACCTTTTGCTTTTCTGGATAAAAGTTTAAACTTGTGAGTGTGTCTTTATTCTTCTTCCCCATCTGAAACAGGGACTAGGCACTTTCCCTAGAGTATGTTTTAACCAAGAGGAGCCCTGACAGAATCCTCCAGTCCTCCCCACTTACCCCAGATCCCCCTCCAACCTAACCAGGCCTGTTCTTTGTTTCATAAAACAAACAGCTAGTTCCGCCTGCCAGGGCAGACAAGGTACAAACAAAGAGGCCCTCTTGCCCAAGGTGTTCCTTCCTGTTGGACTGATGCTGTCACTGGTGCCCTTTGTTTGAAGCCATCAGATGCACCAGGCACCTACAGGGACCTGCCAGAAACTCCTTTGGCCAGCACCAGCCTGGAAAAATCACTCCCTTGGCTATTATTTCCACCACCATCCTCACACCATTGGACACAGTAGAATGCAGGGCTCAAGGGTTCCAGAGGGCATGGGGCCTCCTATTCTGGAATCCGTTGATTCCACAGAAAGTACATCGACCACCAAAGCCACAAAGCAGTCACTGGGCTGGACTCCTTGCCCTTCTCGCCTCTGACCCTAAGAGCATTCCTCTGTTGGCACCCATAGTGTACAAGGTACCGTGTTGCCACCAATCTTGAGCAAATCCTCATCTCGTTTCACCCTCATCAAGTCCTAGGGGCCTCTATTATAGCTGCATTTTACTGATATGGAAACAAGGGCTCAGACCAAAGAAGCAACATGCTCCAAATCATATAGCCAGGATTCAATCCGAGTCTAACCCCAGAACACATGCTTTAATGCTATCATATGGGATGCTACAATAACAATAGCATGCTGATAATTAGCTATTCGGCCACAAACCATTTTCTTGTGGGCACTGATAATTTCTTTCTAAAACAGACTTGGTAAAGAGCAGAAGGCTGGGGGCTGGAGCAGTGGCTCAGCGGTAGTGGCACTTGCCTGGCATGCGCAAGTACACAGGTTCAAACCCCAGCACCCATGCATGCAGCTAAGTTTCAGAGCAACAAAGATCATGTGAAAAACTCAATAAAAGTTGATTCTCTGTCTCTCCATCTCTCTCACTGTCCTTCTCTCTTTAAAAAAAAAAAAAAGAGTAGAAGCCTGTGCCTCATCCAAATATTAAGCCTAGCACAAATTTCAATCTGTATTGCAGATAATTCTGTTGATACTGAAGGTTTTCTTGAAAAGTGTCACATTTTGGTTTCAAGACCCTACAAAGAAGAAAAGAAAGCTGTTTGTGTTTTGTTTTTACTTAACAGGTAAACGTGAGCCCTTCCGGTTAGACTCTAGAATATCCCTGCGGACATTTTCCCTGAGAAGGCACACTTCCCTCCTTGGTCTTTCACTCGTTTATCTTATCACTGTTTCCCAGAGTTCATGAGGCCCCATTCCACAGTCATTCCTGGTTATCAGTTTTGCTTTCACAAGCCAACGTTTATCTGCATTGCTAAGACATTCTTGGCCTTTTGGAAATATGCTTTCATTTTTCTTGTCAATTAGTTGCTTTATGTGCTTCCAAAGTTATGCTTTCATATGAAAATAGATGCCTTCCCAATTCCCTCATCCTTCACATGGCATTAACTGAAGTTGCAACGGATCAGGGACACTAACACTTTCTAACAGTCCATCTGTATCAGGGAAAGTTATGATGGTCATAATCCAAGTCATGGGAAACAACATGGATTCATTCAAGGATCTTCCTTTATGTTTACAAGTTGACCATCCAATTTTTAATATGCAAAACCTGAAGAGTAGGGGCAATGCTTTTGCATTGGCCCAGATAGAGTCTCCGGGCCTCATGTGTACCATCATTCTTTCTCTCTTCCTTTGGGGATACTCCTGAGTCAAAATGGCAAGGCTATTTTCTAGAACCATTGCAGATGTAAAACCAGAGGTTCAGGTTTTATAAGAAGTTTGATTTTAAAGGTACGAGAAGGTAATAAACATGAAGAATTCTGGATGGAGAAGGGAGAGAAGGGAGGCCTTCCCACCAGACAGGACCAAGCACCCTCCCTCTATGCTGGAGAGCTGGCAGGGGCTTCAGTTACTGCGTTTCACAGTCCGTGAGAAAGCGGGAAATGAGACCAGCTCCAATTGGAAGGCCTGGAAGTAACGAGCTGACTGGGAAAACAAGAAGTGTACTGAACCATAGAATGTGCCTGAGTTGCTAACAGTTGGTTTCTGGGTTACACATGCAAACTATTTCAGTGACTGCACAGAGAAAACTTCCTACAGGAGCTGCAGGAAACATGCATGGTTTAAGGACCCACAGGGTATGACCCAGTTATGTGAAATGATTCTCTGCAAACCACTCAGAAGGATGTAAAGAAAAATAAAGACCTACTTTCAAGCAGCTTGTAGTAGAGGTGATGACAACTATCTCCACAGCTCCTGTCATACAAGGAACAGGTGATAAGTCCCTTAGAAAGGAGCAAAGAGAATCTGCTGCATGCAGAGGAACAGAGGAGCTACCTCCTGGCATTATATTTCACATTACACACAAGGCACATGGAGACATTTAGAGGGATGGCAGACACGCCAGCGTCTGAGCTCATGCCCAGACAACTCAAGCTTCCAGGGAACACCCTTGGCCAAAATCTGCTGGGTGGGATGCCAGCTGAACACTGTGCACCATCGCAAGTGGCTGGAGTTCAGGAATGAATAGAAACACATAATCCAGCTATTCTGGAATGGAAAATCTAATACACCAGTTTGCAATTAGTTTAAAATAAAGAATCCGGACCATTTAGCTCAAAAGAGAACGAACGGAAAGTTCATAGGATTAGATCCTTTTTCCAAAGTAAAATCCATCCCTCTTCAGGCTTTCACATTTTCTATTTTGCATGGCCCAATCATATGGGAGTTCATTGTAAGCTACTCACAAGGGCGTTCAATGCTGAATCCAGGAGCAGAGGGGAAGAAAGCACAAACCACAGGGGTGATGGCAAAGACAGATGCTGTCACACCCAGGGATTCAACAGAACCGTAGTAGAGACCTAAAGACATGCAGAGAAGAAGCATTCCACACCTCTGCATTTTCGTCATAAGTGAAGCTTCTCGGCCTCTGGTTAGGAACATGGATCCTTCTCAGCCCCTCATTCTCACTTGCACCCAATCTGGATTACAAATATTCATTTGATGGCTACACCTTCAAAACAAAGGATCTCTAGACCAGCCTATAAATGTAATGTTTTCAAATGGCAAGAGCACAGGCACATAAAAGTGATGGTCTTTGGAGCCCCTATTCTTTGCCTTGGAGATTTTTTTTTTTAAGTGACTTTCAGGTTTATGCTCCCAATCAGTGCTTCCACATATCTGAGTGAGTATTCCTCTCATTGTTCCAAGTCCTGTGGGCTACACAGTGGCATGAATCTTCATCCCCACCCACACATAGGTGAGGAGCCTGGGTGTCCTGGGGACTCCAGATCTTGTCTCCTTTATCTTAGTTCCAGTGCCTGGGCCAATCTCATATATTCAGTTGGAGTTCAAACAAAACTTGCTATTTCCTGAACACACTTGGGTGTGGAAAGTTATAAAGTACCTATTATAATCACAGGTGATGGGGGCTGGAGGGGTGGCTCAGTGGTTATGGCACTTGCCCGGCACACGCGAGTACAACCCACGTACACAACTGTCAGAGCAACGAAAGCCATGTGAAAAACTCAATGAAAATTGATTCTCTTCTGTCTCTCTGTCCTTCTCTCTTTAAAAAAAATAATAATAATAATCACAGGTGATAGAATAGTATAGAATGAAAGAACATGTAATATCACCGGAGATGCTAAATGGTACTCTGGAGGTCTTTGAAATCTGATAGCATATTTGCTTACGCACATGAGTGTATATGCGCTCCTGTTGGGGAGGAGAGCTTAAGGACATCCAAAAGTCCTACTAAGCAATTGATCTCCTCTATTCTGTACTTAACCTCAAAAAAAAAAAAAAAAAAGATGTCATTTTTCTCTTTCAGTTTAATCAGGTAGATTTTTTTTTTTTTTAAGAGAAAGGAGGACAGAGAGAAAGAATCAATTTTATTTAGTTTTTCATCCGGTTTTCATTGCTCCAATGCTTAGCCGTGTATGTGGTGCTGGGGTTCGAACTCCAGGTCTTCACACATGCCAAGCAAGCTCCATAATTGCTGAGCCACCACTCGAGGCCCCCAGGTAGATTTTTTAATCCAATGTTTCTGCCCATTGAGATCAGTTTCAATCTTAAGTGCCACCTTGTATTTGGGCTGCCTCTGCCTGCTTGGGTCACCTAAAATGTGATAAATATGTTTTGTATGCCTTTCTCTCATTTTAAAAAAAAAAAATTAACAGGACAGGATCAAGTGTCCTATCATCCATCACTAAGAAACTCCTTCCACATCTGTCTATAACCACAATCTCCTTGCATAATAACTGTTATAAGGAAGGGAAGCATGATTTGAGTGATTCTGAATGGGGTTTTGTTAACTTCAAGGGATCATACCTTTCTCTACATCTTACTTGAACTTTTAATATGTTCAAAAGGACAAGGAGATTGACATAACTGAACTTTTATCACCAAACCATTGCAAATTTTAAAACATGAGCTCATTAAAAACATAAATTCTGGTCTAGTATATTTACTTTCCTTGCCTTGTTAATTCCTGATATCAAGTCAGATTTCAGAGTCATAAATACTTACAGACTCACACGTGACTGCCAGACTAGTCCTGTTTTTCCACATGTGAAAGGACAGATGTGATCTTATACTTCTCAAAAAGGAGGATATATTTGGAAATTAAATGCCCATACATGAGCAGTCTCTGGAACAATGATTTGTTTCTTCTCATGATGTTTAAGTTTGAGGTATGTACAGAGGACAGTGGGCACATCTGAATCTTGGCATCTATCTTCTCTCTGTTCATGGGTACTCAAATACCCATGCTGAGAAAAAAGCTTTGGTATAATTTCCAAAATTATATCAAGGGAAACTTTCCTTCCACTGAGGAAAAATGTTTGTTTTCTCTTGTACAACAGCAACCATGATTGTGCCTCCTTTTTATAACTACAAGGAGCCTTAGGGCCACCTTTCTAATTCACCTGCAAGGCCTTTACACTAGTACTCATAGAACTCTCCCCTCAAACGCAGAACTGGGCAATCCCTGATCTTATCACTGTGCTCCTGGGATTGCAGAATCATTCTGAAATATTTGTAATGCTTGACGCCCCATTCCTTGCCTTGGAGATTTATTTTTTAAGTGACTTTCAGGTTTATGTTCCCAATCAGTGCTTTCACATACCTGAGTGATTATTCCTGTCATTCTTCTAAGTCCTGTGGGCTACACAGTGGCATAAGTATAGAATGAAAGAACATGCACATATAGGTAGGAGAGGAACTACCTCATCTGCTGAAGCTCAGTTACTAGGGCCAGTGGGTAGATCAGACCCTCTGGTCTTCTCTGTGAACAGGTACCTGCTTATTGCTAGGTCTCTAGACTCCACCTTTGTTATTCTAAGAACCTACAGCTTGAGTATAAATCAAGTGTTCTCCTTTACAAAAGTCACCATCAGTGAGGACTTCAAAGAGTGAAAGTCTTACATGAAGAAATATAGTCTCTGATAAGAAATACTGGGAGTGGGGCTAGAGCAGTGGCTCAGCAGTTATGCCGCGTACCTGGCATGTGCAGGGACATAGGTTCATACCCCAGCACCATGTTCACAACGAGGTGTTGGGGCAATAAAAGCCATGTGAAAAACTAAATAAAATTTGATCTCTTTTTCTCTCTCTCACTGTCCCTCTCTCTTGAAAGAAAGAAACAAAGAAAGAGAATAAGTTGATGGGAAGAAGGGGAGGGGAGAGTTGGTCCCACCAGTCCCAGTCTGAACCTCACTTGGGATGGACACATTAAAAAGAACTTTTGTTGACATCATTTCATTGAGAACTTCATGCCATTCTCTAAAGTAAATAAAGTAGATAGAGTAGGCATTTCTATTAGTGCATCACGGCATCTTAGTCCATTTTGCATTACTATAATGAAATACCTGAAGCTGCATACTTTATGGGGAAAAAAAGATTGATTTAGTTTACAATTCTGAATGTCCAAGGATGGTGTCAACATCAGCTTCTAGCAAGGGCCTCATGGTGTATAGCAACACATAACAGGAGTATGTGCAAGAAAGAGAGGTCACATAGCCAGAAAGAAAGCCTAAGAGCGAGGAGGGGCCAGGCTTACTCTTTCGTAGCAGCCCACTCTCACAAGAACTGAATCTTCCTATGCAATATAAACCACTCCGCAGGACCAGCACTAACCACTTTAAAAAGATGGTCATGACCTAATCACCTCCCATCAGGTCCCTCCTCTTGAAGCTTCTCCTATGACCTTCAATAGTGTTAGATTAGTGGCAAAGCTTTTATCACATGAACCTGCAGGGGACAAAAGGAATTTAAACCACAGCACCATCGTTAGCCCATTGCTGTTCTGCCTCATAGCTATGCTGTGAGCATTTTGAATATAGGGACCATAAAAGTTGATACATATAGTAGATTCATAAAATACACATTCTTGTGCTCATTTCTTCATTATGCCAGTCAATGAACGTGTGAGTGCCTCCCATGTGCCAGAGGCTGTTCATAAAGATGAACGAGAAGCCCATAGTGACATAGGGACTGAGAGAGAAAGCTAACTACAGTGCAAGTGATACAACAGAGGTACCTGGGGGAACACGACAGCACCATTGGAAGAAGGTTGCAGAAGAGCTACCAAATTGGGTATTAGAATATTTTGCTAGGTAGGATTTTTTTAACTAAGATTTTTAGAACAGTTTTAAATTATGGAAAAAATGCTAAGATCATACAAAGTTTCCATTTAGCCATACTCAGGCTCTCCTATTATGATAGCTTACATAAAGTTAGATACATCTGTCATAATTAATGAACCAGTACTGAAATATAATTGTGAAACATACGAGCTATTCAGTTTTCCTATTGTTGTCCATGTATGAAAGTCTGTGGTAGAGAAAACGTATCCAGCACTCAATCTCCCGGTGATCAAGGTACCATCAATAAGTCTTCATGTACAGCAAAGCTGAAAATATGCTTATTTTGCCTTTAGACACCCAGAGGAAAAGGGACTCCTTACTTTCCAATGACAGTCTAATTTGCCTCATAATCTCTCCAGTTTGCTTCACAATTTCTCACCTACCCAGGATGGCAATAACCTCCACTTGAATTTAGCAGTCTCTTGGGTAAATGCTCTAATTCCCTAATGCCTAGGGCTCAGCACTAAACCGAAAACCCGAGAAACAAGTTGGAAAGGAGGGGCCTGGAAAACACACTTGAGTAGGTGCAGAACAGGATTAAGGCAATGAAATGAGCAAAGCATAGAATTTTCAACAAACAGCGATGGGACAACCAGTATCTATATGCAAAACGACAAAACAGACCTCTACCTCACACCACACTAAAATATTAACTCAAAATGGAACGTAGACATATATGTAAGAGCTGAAACTATTATACTCTTTTTTTTTTTTTAGAGAGAGAAAGAGAGAAAGAAGCAATCTTTATTTAGTTTTTCATGTGACTTTTATTCCTCAGATAATTAGTTATGTACGTGGTGCTGGGGTTTGAACTCGTGTCCTCACACTTGCCAGGCAAGTGCCGTAACCACTGAGCAACCGATCCAGCCCAAGAGCTGAAACTATTACACTCTTAGGAGAAGAGTAAATCTTCATGACTTTGGATGAGGTACTGGTTTCTTAGATATAACAAAAGTGAAATAAAAGATTAGCTGGACTTCATGAAAATTAAGTCTTTGTGCTTTAAAGAACAGCATATTAAGAAAGTGAAAAGTCAACCCGAGAAATGGAAGAAAATCTTGCAAATTAAAAGATGTAATAAGATACTGGTATCTAGAATATATAAGGAACTATCACAACTCAATAAAAAGACAATTCAATTTCAAAATGGGTAAATGATCTGAACAGATAGTTCTATTATTAGCCAAATGGCTAATAAACACATGAAGAGATACGCAATATCATTAGCCATCAAAGAAATGCAAATTAAAACCACAATAAAATACCAGATCGAACCCAATAGGTTGGTTATCATTAAAAAAAAAAAAAAGTAACAAGTATTAGGGAGACATAGAGCAACTGGAAAAGGCCATATAAAACTTTTTTTCTTCCCAACTAGCAGGTCTGGCAGCATTTGAACTTGAATTGCAACTCTATTTCACAGACCTTTCATGAGAAGTAAACAAGCCAATAAAGGTAAGATTCTCAGTGACGGCACATTTACAAAGCTACCAACTAATCCCACTCTTAATCACCTTGTACCACACAAATATCTGCCTCAACAGGGGGTTCTTTTGAAATATAAAATAATCTAAACAAAAAGAAAATCTGAAAAATATTGATTTAATTTAATAACAACCAGTGACATATTATTACCGGTATCAGAGAACACCAGCTCAATAGAATTTCTGAAAACAGTTGTGAGAAAAATTATATTCCAATTTAATAGGCCAGTCCTGGTCAAATGATCCTAGAAAGTTAACTTTCTCAAGAAAGAAGTTCTTTGGAATCCTCCTGTCATCTCAGAAAAACTCAATACCCAAGGAGAAGCAACCCTGTTGTTCATAATACATACAAATTCATATCTACTCATGTTCCACCTCATCCCCCAAATATAGTAAACAATAGGGTAACTGATCTTAGTTTTCTACCTTTTGTACAATTAGAGTTTAGCGTAATGATGCTAGAAGAAAGCATTTTAGGGCTGGGAATAAAGCTTAAGGGTAGGGTACATGCCTAGCATGTACAAGGTCCTAGGCTTGACCCCAAATACCAATGGGGGGAAAACAAGGTCCTAGGTTTGACCCCAAGTACCAATGGGGGAAAAACAAATCTGCCTACTAAAAAGTTTTTCTCTGCTAAAAGATTGGCTAGCACCAAACAAGTGGTTACCTCCATGTACCTCAAGCACAGCGGACAGGGCCTGGTTTACAATTACTGTGACGTCTGTAAGAAGTTCTAGAATACCCTTCCCAGTGGGAGTGTAAAACTAGGACAGAATTCAAATAGCCACTCCCTTAGGATCACTCAACTATTGCAAGTGCCCGCTGGGGCCAACTAAAATCAGTAGCTCCAGTCCAGCCTCCCCCTTGTGCCAGACACCCACCCTTGAATAGCCTCTCAAACTCAACACAGAAGACTGAACATGGACAAAATAGAGGTCTTCATCCCACTCACCTCTCCAAGACATGGACCTCCCCTTCCAATAATTCACCCAGTCTCCGAGTGTAAAAGCTGAAGGTCACCCTCGTCAATTCCTTCTCACTCATTCCCACCAAACATGACTGTGAGCAGGGACTAAAGTTGATAGTAGTGAGAGAGGAAGAGTGGACAGATGGACTGAGAGAGTCAACCAGACCTGCTGATATGAACAGTTTACTTCCTGCAGAAAAGCCCAAGTTCTGTCTTGCTTTCCAGCCTTTCCTTTCTCATTGTTACTTATTCGCCTTTCCTTCTACTGCACGCCCCATGCTATACTCCCACTTTCATAGAAAAGTTACAGGAAACTAAAGTTTGTTTTACAAGTTTCTGACAGGTAACCTTGTATAAGAGAGGTGGGAAAGTTTAACTGAACTGCTCACTGAACCCTGAGAGAGATAAAGTTTCTGGCATTAGCACCATTGAGTCTAACCACACGTAGGAATGACAGGAAGGCAGCTGATTCAACAAGGTCACTACCTCTGTCTGTCCGTCCATCTGTCTGAGTCAGCCTGGACCCAGGCTCTGTCTCACCTTTACTTCTGATTCCAGTCCCCTGACTCAGCTGCTCACAAATTCCTAAATTCATGGCCCTCCTGGCTCTGGCCTAGTTTGCTGACTTACCTTGGCAGACCCTTGGATTTCTCTAGAAGGCAAATGCTAGACTATTAGGAGACCTTAGTGAGACCAGGACACCAGAAGAGACAGCAGGTGGCTGAATTCCTCTTAAATCATTGCCCAATGGGCTATGCCGCTGCTGTTGAAGGGCATGGGGGAATTCTATGCATGCTTACCTAGAAAGAGTCTCTGAATATATTGAGAACAAAACTATTTTGTCAAAAATAAGATCCCAAGTATGTATTTTTTTACTTTATATAATTATGCATTGCCCAATTTATTTCCTATCATTTCTTTTTACTAACAAGTACTTAGAAGAAAAATTCCATAAAATTACAATTTGAATAGGAAAACTTCTCACTGTCAAATAATGTGACACTTCACATATCCCCAACTACTTATTTTCAACAAGCAGACATAGTGGGATTTGCCAACCACTAAAAAGAATGCAGGGGCTGGAGCGGTGGCTCAGTGGTTTCCGTGCTTGCCTGGCAAGCACAAGGACCTGGGTTCAAACCCCAGCACCACGTACACAACTAAGTGTTGAAGCAACTAGGGCCATGTGAAAAACTAAATAAAGTTGTTTCTCTCTTTCTCTGTCTCTCTCACTGTCCCTCTCTCTTAAAAAAAAAAAAAAAAAAGAATGCAGTCCCACTTTTTAATATGATATACCTAAGTTTAGGAGTAGTTAAAGATGACTTGTCCAACTAGTAACAATACTTGTACCGCCAAAGGAAAAATACATTTTTATGCCTTACTATTTTTAGAATCTCTATCATGGAAAATATACATTTTTAAGTACCCTGGAAATATATATCAAGTTAAACTAAACCCTGTATCATATAACAAATCTCATCTAATCTAAAAAAAACAAATTGAAATCATGACTGTATTCTCTATTAAAATAGAATCAAACTAGAAAGCAACAAAAGAAAGATAATAGGAAAGTACTCAGACCCTTAGAAATCAAATAACCCTTCTAGATAATCCAAGGATCAAAGAGAAAGCCTAAAGAAACATTTTTTAAAACACATTTACTTGGGGCTGGAGATGCTCAGTGGTAGAGCACTTGCCTGGCATATGCAAGGAACCAGGTTCAAACCCCAATACCACGTACACAGCTAAGTGTTAGAAAAACAAAAAGCAGATGAAAAAATAAAATTAACATTCTTTTTCTCACTTTCTTTAAAAAAAAAATACATTTTCTTGAATAAAAATTAAAATAATATGTACAGCACTAGGTATTTTTATTAGGAAAAAGGAAATGTCAGCTCTAACCTAAAGAACCTGGAAAGGGAAGAGAAATATAAAACCAAATCAAGCAAAAGGAAGGAAATAATAAAGATAAGGGCAGAAAGCATTGAAATTGAAAACACAGAAACAATCACGGGGTAGGGGGGAATCAATGAGACAGAAACTGGCTGTTTTTTTAAATATCAGTAAGATTGACAAGCCTTTGGGAAGACAGACAAAGGAAGAAAGGAAAATACAGAGTATACCACTACAGAGCCTGCAAGCATCAAATAGATAAAGGAACACTGCAAATAATGCTACACACATAAACTTCACAACTCAGATAAAATGAGCAAAATGAAATTACCATAATTTATGTAATATGAAGTAAATGATTTGGATAATCCCATAAATATTATGAAATTTAATTCACAATTTAATTTTAAAACTCCCCCAAAAAAGAAATTCCCAGGTTGCTGGAGAATTCTATTAAGCATTTACAAAAGAATAAATATCAAATCTACACAATCTCTTCCAGAAAACAGAAGTACTTCTCAATTCATTTAATGATGCCATTATTACCTGAAAACAAGATTCGGTACCCCCAAAAAAATAAACTGAAGAAGTGAAGATCAAGATCCTTTATAGAATTAAAAGTCGTTAACAAGATACATACAAACAGAATTCGTAATATACTATACAACAAGACCAAGTGAAATTGGTTCCAGGAATGCTAGGCTGGATTCACTTTTTAAAATCAGCAGAAAAATTACAATATCATATCAACAGATGCAGAAGAAACATTTGATAAAATTCAACATCCACTCATAATTAAAAAAAAAACTTTCTAGAAAACTATAAAAGAGGGAACCATCGTCAATTTGATTTATCTTTGAAAGACCTACAAGTAATCTACTTGGTAGGAAGAGATTAAAAGCTTTCTCCTCCTAAAACTAAGGCCAGGATACCTGTTCTCATGACTCTCATTTAACACAGAACTGGAAGCTCTCCTGTGTAACAAACCAGCAAGAGATGGAAAAGACATACAGAACACAAAGGAAGAAACAGAACTGTGTCTATTTGCAGACATAAAGATTGTCCATGTAGAAAATTCCAAGGAATCTACCAAAAACAAAACAAGACAAAAACTTTGAAATTAATAAGTGAGTTTAGCAAGGTCACAAAATTAATAAAGATACTGATAAAAAATAGATTAAAAATAAAAATTTATTGCCTGTATACTAGCATTGAACACATATATACTAAAATTTAAAAATATACCACCATTTACCATCACCACTCAAACAAGCTAAACACTTAGACATAAATCTTAAAGAATACATATTTAGGACTTATGTAGTTAAAAATACCAAATTAAATGATGAAAGAAGAGACTCAAAAGAGATCTCGATAAATGGAGAAACATATCATGTTCATGGTTTTCAAGAGTCAATATAGTAAAGAGAATAATTTTCCCTATTGGCATGTAGGCATAATATAATTTCTATCAAAATCTCAGCAAAACTTTTACAGATATAGAAAAGATTTTTCTAATATTCATATGAAAAGCTGAAGTAACTAGAATAGCCAAAATAATTTTGAAGAAGAATAAAATGGGAGGAATCCATCTACCAGATATAAAGACACTGTATACTCACAGCAATCAAGATCTGTGGAATGGACAGAGAAAGAGACAATGAAACAGAATGGAGAACGCAGAAAGACCAACATAAACATGCCCAACTCATTTTGGACAAAGAATCAAAAGCAACTCAATGTAAGAACCACATTTTCAACTAATGGTGCTAGAGTAATTAAAAGTCCACAGACAAAATAAATAAATTTTGACCTAAACTTCTACCTTACACAAAATTTAACTAAAACTGAATCATCAATTTAAAACTATAAAACCTTTATAATAAAACATAAGTGACAATCTTTTTTTTTTTCTTTTTTTGGGAGAGGGACAGTGAGAGAAAGAGAGAAACAATTTTTTTATTTAGTTTTTCATGTGGCTTTCCTTGCTCCGATAATTTGTTGTGCACATGGTGCTGGGGTTTGAACTCTCATACTTGTGCATGCTGGGCAAGCGCCGTAACTGTCGAAGCACCACTCCAGCTCCATAATAGACAATCTCTAGAATGTAAAGTAGGCAAAGAATTTTCAGACTTGACTCCAAAATCATAATCTAGATAGAAAAATTAGTAGGTTGGACTTCCTCAAATTAAAGACTTCTGCTCTTCAAAAAACAGTTTAAAAGATAAAAAGATAAACTGTAGATGGAGAGAATATATTTGCAAACCACATATCTAACAAAACATTTGGATCTGGAACATGTAAAGAATTTTCAAAACTGAACAGCAAAACAATAACCAAAAACCAATTATAAAATGTGCAAAAAAACATGAATGGACATTTCGCTGAAGAAGATATACATTGCAAATAAGCACATGAAAAGATTCAACATTATTAGTAATTAGGAAGCTATGTTAAACTACATATAGTGGTTATATATCACTATACAGCTATTAGAAAGGCTTAAATAAAAATACGGACAATACCAAATGCTCACAAGGATTTGAAGTAAACGAATAACTCATACATTGCTTGTGGCAATGTAAAATGGTACAGTCATTCTGGAAAACAGTTTAACATCTTCATTACAAACTAAATATATAACCAGGGCTGGGAATATAGTTCAGTGGTAGAGAACATTTAGCATGTGGAAGGCCCACAGTTCAAAACCCAGCACCCCTCAAAAAATTTAAAAAAAAAAAAATCCAACCCAGCAATTTCACACTTAGACATTTATTCCAGAAAAATTAAAACATTTACACAAAAAACCTGTGCACCAGAAGCTTTATTAATAATAGACAAAACAAGAACCATTCCAGATGTCCTTCAACAGGCAAACAGTTAAACAAACCAATACATCCATACCATGGAATGCTACTCAAAAATGAAGAAAACTACCTGATACATACAACAGCTATGACAGCTCTGAAGTACTACTATGAAGGAAAAAAGCCAATCCCAAAACGTTATACTGTATGATGCCATCTGTATATCATTCTTAAAATGATAAAAATGAGAAACTGGAGAATAAATATGTATATGGGTAAAGGGGGAAGCTAGCGAGAAGAAGGAAATAGCCCTGGCTATAAAAAGCATCACATGAGGGATCTGGGTGATGCAAATTCACGGTAACTCAACTGTACCAATGCTGATGTCCAGGTTGTGCTACTGTACTATTGTTAGCAATATATCACATTTGGGGGACATGGTAAAAGTATATGGATCTGTCCGTATTATTCCTTCTAACAGCATATGAATTTACAATTATCTCAAAATAAAGCATCCAATTTTTAAAATGTCTTCCTTAAACTTACCCTCCACATTTTTTTTTAACCAGGCTTTCCTGATAATTGGCTCTACTAGTAAACACACTACTGTTTGAACCAATGCTGTCTAGATACGCAAAAGCTTTGAATATTCACTAAGAAATGATTTGGAGGAAATAAATATCCATGATGACATATGATAGAAGTTGGTTTCAAGAGGAAAAGAGAGCAGTGCTGCTGGAGTGGTGGCTCAGTGGTTGCAGTGCTTGCCTGGCACGCGTGAGGACATGGGTTTGAGTCCCAGCACCACATACTCAACTGAGTGTTAGACCAATAAAAGCTACATGAAAAACTAAATAAAATTGATTCTCTCTCTCTTTTTCTTTCAGTGTCCCTCTCTCTCTTAAAGAAGAAGAAGAGGAGAAGGAGGAGGAGGAGGAGGAAGAAGAGGAGGGGGAGGGGAAGAGGGAGGAGGAAGGGGAAGGGGAAG